>ML093403.1:24312-119533 GCA_003697995.1 Taxidea taxus jeffersonii | reverse complement strand
TCTCTCTGACAAATAAATAAATAAAATCTTAAAAAAAAAAAAAAGAAGAAGAAGAAGAATTATTTAAAAAAAAAAAAAAAAAACCAAAGTGCAAAAGGTATTCGTAGATGTTCACGAAAGAGAAACTCTTTAACTGCCAACAGATCTGAGAAAATCCTGAAATTCTCTCTTGGACAGGAAAACTGTTGTGACAATTTGAGGTAAAAGAAAACAATATATATGTATGTGTGCGGCGCGCTGGGGTGTGCATCAGGCTGAGTCGCCCCGTTGTCCTGATGCTGTGTGTGGTTCATTTGTCCACAGGCAGGGAAACGGGGTGTGGCGCCCCCCCCCGGGGTGGGGGGAGGTGCTGCAGCCCAAGGGCTTGGCTCTGCGGGACCCCTGGTCATCTGTTGGGTCACACCGCTCTTCTGTTGATCTTATGCAGGACAATCATGGAAACAGTGTGCACCTGGGCATTTTCTTCATGGGGATTTTCGTGAGAAACAGGATTGGAAGACAAGCAGTAATATACAGGTAGTCTCTCTTATTTGTCTCTTTTTCCTTTTTCCCCTTGAGGGACTCTAGAAAAGCCCACCGAAGATAACAGGGATCCTAGTGTGTTAAGAGCTAGACAGTGGGTCAGAGTTGAGCTTTTCTCAACTGAGATAAGATCAGCCGTCTGTGAGATTTGAGCAGTTACCGAGAAATGCATCTCACTTTTACTGGAGGCCTGTTTGGGGGTTGGGGGATGGACGAAGCTCTTTCTTCCCACTTGACTCCAGGAAAGGTGCTACTGGACCCTGCTGAGCCAGAAGAATGGCACAAAACTGTGAATCTGGTTTGGAAGCCTGCAGGTCTAGTCAGTCCTGCTGGTTACCTTTGTCCATGTTATCCGTGCCCAGTCATTAAATCCAGACTGGCTTCTTTGCGTTTTCCATCACCCTTTGCCTGACCACACGTGCTAGAAGAGTGAAGACTCATTTGATATTAAATATATAACATTTTATATTTGTGAAAATGCATTTTAAAAGCGATGAATTTGTTATCACAAATCAAAGGGCTGGTACTTTTATTTTGTATTTTATTTTTTCTTTCATTCATTCATTTATTCATTCATTCAGAGGAAGGGATAATTGGGTGATGGGCATTATTTCGCATTTAAAACCCTCTTCTCCGCTGAAGAGGCGAGAACCAGTATAGGGATTTGGCAGAGTGTCTCCTCTCTTACACGTCAATGAGCTTGCTCGGATTGGTGCCCATAGTTGTCACCATGGTGTCAACTATCTCAAAACCTGTGTGCTTGCTTTCATTTACAAGGGCAGTATGGCCGACTATTTGCTAGAACAGCTTTCCTGTGTGTGCATCTGATAGGCAGAGCGGTGCACCTAGTGCAGATAATCAAAGACAGCTCTCAGAGGCAAAGCCAAGTCCACGTTCTGGAAGTGGATCTTGCCCAGCTGTGTACCCTCTGGATCAATAGTTGATGCAGGTTATTTTGCAAATGCCCCCCCCCCCCCGCCCCATACACCAAAAGCTTCCGAATTGGCTCTTTCCCCTGCTGGGTCTCCACCCTGATATTATTTTTCTCCACTGATTTTCTCTTACTCTTTCCATGGAGACCTTATTAAGGCAGGAGTAGGGGGGAGAGCTTTGTGGCTGCAGAGTAAACTTTCTTACTTTTGGACATACTTGCTCTCAACTCCATACACCTACAACAAATCATAAAGTAATCAAATGAAATACATAAATTGTGCAGAGTTGTAACTTTACAAATTTATGCCCACTTCAAGCTGTCCCGGCATTTTGAGGCTGGAAAAGTAGACAAGTCTTGCCTTCTAGCTACAGAGGTTAAATAGAAGAAAATAGCCCTTTGAAACTTTGCTGACGATAAGCCACTCCTGGTTTGGTTCAGTCCCTTACCAACTGCTTCCAGACCTCTTTAGCACTTATCTTGAAAACCCCTACAGGATGGGAATTTACTTCTACCATAGTGTCATGGTAAGAAGGCCAGGTAGAGTCCCGCTGTGGAGTGAGGAGTGGAGCCAGAGTTTTGGCAGGTGATTTGAAGGAACGGAGCCTGAGGAAAACAACTATCTCTTATCTCTAGAGACCTTCACTGAGGAACATGTAGCTATGAGTCCGTAGAGATGTGACCTGATGAATTGTAAGTCAGCAGGCAGCTGTGTTGAGCCCCTGTAGACAGTATGGCCCCGGCAGGTGTCTGTGAACACAGTTCGTACTGGAGTAATGGAAGGACTGGAGGAAAGCCTAGAAGCCCCAGGTGTAGAACTCCTGCATCCCTGATGTGCAGGGTGAACATGGCTAAGTCCTGTCCTCATTTGTGCCTCAGTTGTCTCCTCTCTGAAGTAGAAACAAGCTGCCTTGTCTACCTTAGAGAGTTGATGAAGAACCCATACTCTGGGGACGCCTGGGTGGCTCAGTTGGTTAAGCAGCTGCCTTCGGCTCAGGTCATGATCCCAGCGTCCTGGGATCGAGTCCCACATCGGGCTCCTTGCTCAGCAGGGAGCCTGCTTCTCCCTCTGCCTCTGCCTGCCACTCTGTCTGCCTGTGCTCGCTCTCTCTCTCTCTCTCTAACAAATAAATAAATAAAATCTTAAAAAAAAAAAAAAAGAACCCATACTCTGTACAGATGGGAGGCAATATTATGACTTCTGATTCTTTCAGCAAACATTTACTGCATGCCACGTGCTAGGTACGTCGCTCAGTGCCTGGAGGCCAGAGATGAAGAAAGGAGACTCTCTAGGCAGGGGGCCTGTGGTCTGCTTTGCCTTTGTTAGGGATCCAGTCACAGAAGTAAACAATGGTCATACCATGCAGTACCCCAGAGAGGACTACATCAGATTCTTTCCTCCCATGTGGGTGGTCGGGGATGAGGAAGAGAGAGAAGGTGACTTCTGAGCTGAGTCTTAAAGGAGGAAGATAGGGAAGTGTAATGTCGGCATGAAGAGGCAGTGGGCAGGGAATTATAGACTGGGGCGCAGAGAGAAGGTAGGCAGTAGTAAGAGGTGGTCATGAAGATTGGCTCCAAGTAGGATGGGAAACAGTAGCTCCCCTTCCCTTCCTTTTCCGGTAGTTATTTCATGTGTCTCATTTTAGCAAAGGTCTTCTTGAGGAAAGGGAAGGAAGAGAGAGAGAGAGAGAGAGTGTGTGTATGTGTGTGTGTGTGTGTCCCATCACAAAAATGGAGACACATTAAACATTCCCTGGGCACTTTTTCTTGGTGGCATAATCCATCTGTAGCATACACAGCAACACAGAATCTGTGTGGATTCTTTGGCCTGGATTCCTGGAAACACATGACTTTAAAATAATATGTTCCTCTATTATTAAAAGCAGGGATCATGGGAAATGCTTTGCAGTTTGGAAATGTGAAAAACAAGGCAGAGGATCCTCGAACATTTTACTCATCGCTAGTCATGAAGGAAACCATACCTTAAAAAAACCAGCAGTCTCTAGATGGATGTTTTATAGCATTTTTAGGTATTTAAGTCGATGCATGTTGTGTTTTACTCTCTTGCTTGGAGAGAAGGACTGTTAAGCTTTCAAAACTATAGTTAAATCATAATTTGTCCAATGAGACTCCCCACTAGCAGATGACCCTCCTACGCTATTTCATAGCTGCATGGAACATGGTTGGCAAACCCAGTTGCCTATCTTTTGACCAGGTGGAATGATATCGGGAACATCACTCACAACAAGTCTACTATTCTGGTGGAGCTCATCAACAAAGAAGAGACTGCCCTCTTTCACACGGTGAGCGAAATGGAAATACGGGGCAGGGTCCGACAGGCAGCTTGCTGTTTGATTTCTCACCTCACAATATCCTTTTCTTGCTCTCCGTATCATGAGAGGATAAATATTCTCTGGAACTGATAACTGCCTAGCCCTCGCCCAGTGATATCATTACTCATTTCCCGGTAGTGGTGGTAATTTCCTGTTCAAAATGCAAGGTTTCCGAGCTGAGTTTGGACTCTGGGGTTTGGGTTCCTCCACCTGCTGTGTTTGTGGTGGATCCCATGTGTGGTGTGCCACGCTCCTCGGCGCTCAAGTTACAAACCCACATCCAGTAACCCCTCGATGATGTCGCCCGGCATTTTCTTTAGCTGGCTGACCTGGATTTCCTTCCCCACGGCCGCCCAGGCCTGGCCTGAAGTGGATGGAGTGCTCACGCTTCTGTTGAGCGCCCCCTTGAGAGCCAAGGCTGCTCATGCACCTCAGGGCCATCTCAGTGAAGCTCCGTGTTCCTTCCAGGCTCTGTCTTCATTCCTTTCTTTCTTTCTTTCTTTTCTTTTCATTTCTTTCTTTTTAAAAAAGTTGGTTTGAAACTGCGTGGAGACACGGCAGCTCATCAGCGTAGGCCCAGTGCCTTGAGCCTAGATGATTCTGTAACTGAGGGACTGTCTGCACCCTTGGGTGGGCTTCCTAGCCACGTGCGCCGTAGGATTTCGGCACGTCGTGGGCTTGCGGCTCGGGGTGCTGTTTTGCACTTGGCCTGATGAGAGGAAGGGATGTGGCCCTGTTCAGGAGAATTCTAGGGAAACGCGTCTACAGTCAAATAAATATTTACTTTTTCCCTGTCTCTTCTTCCCCAAGGACGATATTGAAAATGCCAAGTACATTTCTCGGTTGTTTGCTACACGGCACAAGTTTTACAAGCAAAACAAAATCTGCACCGAGTAAGTAAGCGTGGAGCCCAGCGCCTCACCGGGCGGCTCGCTCACGTTCAGTTCATGCACTTTAGGGATGTCGTAGATGGCTCAGATCACTTTTTCCGTTCGCCCTCCTCCCTCCCTCCTCACCAAAGCTAAAGGAATAAGCTGAATCCAGGCAGGAGCGAAAGATCTTTAATGATGAAGACTGTCTGGCGTAGTGCATATGCCTGGAGAGAAAATAATTCACAAATTGACTGTGAGAGCTTGACTACCTGGATGGGTCGGCCCGCATTAGTGCCTTTCCGTCCTCTAGCTCGGAGTTTGGAGGAGCCGAGCCGTTCCCAATTTGCCGGGGTGCCCCTTCGTGTCAGATGCAGAGTAGGTTCAGAAGTGTGTAACAGAGTGGCAAGCCAACTTGAAAGAAAAGAAGCCTCTGTCATCCTCAGCCCTGTTTCTCTTACACAGTTGGCTAACCCGGCGTGTGCTCCTGGGTCATGTCATCTGCCTGTAAATGAGAGGCCAGGGTAATTACAGGAAGCCTTGGAAGACACTAATAGATGTCACGAGCCCATGTGTGTTTTTTAAATCTAATTTGGAAATAAAGACGGGAAAGGGAGTCTGATACGGGAACTTAAACGTGACCTGACCTTGGACGTGGCGTCGCTGGGCCCCACGCTATCATTGCCTTTATTTTGGTTGCCTTCAAAAGACGTTCCTCAGCAGAGAACATTAGGCAGTTGGGGCACCCAAGGTGCTTAATTGTGTTTCAAAGAGTTCGGGGATATGAATGCAAGCGAGGAACTGCTTTCCCATGCCCCCAGTGGACACATCCAAGAGCGAGAGAGTATTGTCCCAGAGCAGTTCCTGCTGAAAACTGCGGCTGCTTTAGAACCGGAGCCTCACGTCCTGACAGACTTTCTTCTCCACACGATGGAGGCTCTTTCAAGCCAGCCATTGCAACTGGTCACTGTTGGAGTCTGAAAGGAGAGGCGATAGTTATCAGGTCTGCCGGCGAAGTTTGCAAATGTAAACTGAGAGGGGCAGTGACCGGGGAGTGGCAAATAAACGGCCTTGTCTAGGGACACAGAGCGCCTGCGCACACACACGCGCATGCGCACGCGCCCTTCTTTGACTAATTCCCTATGGATCACTTCCGTGCGGTCTGCACTGCTCTGGCCTTTCGGTTGTCCGGGAGTCTGACACGAACAGGAATTCTGGGGTTGACTTCTGGAGGGTGCATTGAAATAAAACTGTTCCGAGAAGTGGATTTTAGTGTGGTCTTCTGGTTTGACCATTTCTCAGCAAGTGGATTTATCATAAAATTTTCTGAGTATTTTTATCCTTGGTCTTCTATTATTAGTGAACATCCTATATTAGGGTGAAAACTGAGGGAATTGTGTTTTCTTTTCCACTTCTGCAATAACTATTCTTCTCCTATTCCTATCCAGGCTTGAGAGGTTCCTAACCTCTTATATGATAAGAACTGGGACTCTTTAACACACACACACCATATACACAATAAATTCAGAATCTCAGTGCAGGCTGCATTAAGGTCTGGGATAACCCCCTGGAGTTCTATGAATCTGGTGTCATCCTACCAGCCTCCCTGTCTAGAGGTCTCCACACCCTGACCTCAAAAAGACTGTCATCCATTTTTATTTTTATTTTTATTTTTTGCTCACAGAGCCACTGCTGCTTGTCATATTCGCATATAGCTCCAGGGAGTGGTTCCCATATTTCTTGACTTGAAAAAAAAAATTTCAGGTCTTATAATAATATTATAAAGCCTGTAATCTAGGTCTTATACTATTATATTTGGCCAGTTATTAAAACATGTGACATTATTGTACTGCTTCCATCACTTCATAAAAGAAAAGGTATAAAAGTATAGGAAAGGTGAACTATCAGACTAAGGAGAGTGCTTTAAACTGAAGAATGCTAGCTTTATGGAAAACTCTATAGGTCCTGTTTTGTTTGTTTTTTGTCTTTTTATGATTTCACTGGGCACTAGGGAAAGTGTTGCTCTGAAATTTGGGACCATTTCTCAGAGGCTCCTTTGATTTCAGTGCTTCAGAACTTGAAAGTACTGTTAGTCCCCACACATTTTTATCTCTACATTAAAAAATTCATCTTCATTCTCAGTCTGGAAAGGATCTGATGAGATAAATATTTGTAGTTGGTATTATCTTAATCTAAGAAGACCTTTATATGGTCTTACTCAAACATATTTAACCTGTTTTTTATTTCATTTGACTGGCAGCATTTTATTTTTTTTTTTTAAGATTTTATTTATTTATTTGACAGAGATCTCAAGTAGGCAGAGAGAGAGGGGGAAGCAGGCTCCCTGCCGAGCAGAGAGCCCGATGCAGGGCTCCATCCCAGGACCCTGGGATCGTGACCTAAGCCGAAGGCAGAGGCCTTAACCCACTGAGCCACCCAGGTGCCCCTGACTGGCAGCATTTTAAAAAGTATTTTTTCTGCTTGTTGTTTTTCATTATGAAAGATTTTACACATACACAAAGATACGAAGAATGCAATTTTTAAAAATCCATGTAATAATAGTGATATTTTTCAGTCTTGCTTATTTCTCTCATAATCTTTCTTTGGAAATAAGTCTTATTCTTTGGTAAAACTTATTATCTAAGGGTCATATGCTCTAAACATTTTGAAAATAAAATAATAAAAAAGGAAATCAAAATTTTTCATTCAGAAAATCAATGTTTACATTTTGCTGTAACCTACTTACCTGTCCTGTTTCCCCCTTTTGTTCCCCTTTTGTCTGTGTCTTATAAATATAATGACCATTCTCATTTTTTTAACTTTCTTTTTAGACAATCAAATTCTCCACCCCCCATCAGACGCCAGCCCACCTGGAGCCGATCCTCTCTGGTACGTATGAAGTCTTCAGCAATCAAATGGTCTGACTGTTGGGAAAGGGGTGGCCTTTTGTTGCTAATTTGAGAGGAGACATGCCTAGGGTGCCATGACCAGGTGAGATCTGATGAGAACCCAGAAGAGCATCAGTCTGCCAAGCAGGTGTGGTGAACATCCATTGACCCATTCATGTCCCATCATGTGGGACATCCACGTGCCCATCCATGGCCATCACTTCTTGAAGTGTGGCTCAAGGTTCACCCCTTAAGAGTAAGTCTCAGTGCCAGTGAGATCATGTTTCTTTAACGAGTAACCTATTGCATGTGTTTTCATCCACTTGCTCATCTGTGGTTTTATCCCTCACTGATCCTGGTTGTCTCATACAGACATGTCTTCAGTTACAAGCTCCACGATTTTTTTGTATTCACTGCCCACAGATAGAGCTTAATAAACTAGACAGAAAATGCTTTCTAAGGACACCAGGGTGGCTCAGTTGGTTAAGCATCCAACTCTTGATTTGGGCTCATGTCATGATCTCAGGGTTGTGAGATGGAAACCCACATCCGGCTCTGTGCTGGGCATGGAACCTGCTTAAGATTCTTTCTCTTCCTCTCCCCCTACCCCCTTTCCCCCTCTTAGGAAAGAAAGGGAGGGAGGGAGGGAAAATGCTTTTCAAATGAACCCAAATTGAATGAGTTTACTGTTGATGGTCTCGGTAGGGTTTTTGGTAGAGAAGATTAATTCCACGTCTTTCCAATTTTAAAGTCAACAAAATTGATTGACTGGTTGATCTGCTTTTCTAACTAACATAGTTGTTTTTTTTTTTTTAACCGCTTCTCTTCTGAATAAGGAAACACAACTCTCGTTTCAATACATGTGTTCTATCTTGGGCTGTGTTTTATTTTGAGGATGAGTTAAGGATAATATAAAAAGATGCAGGAGAGTTGGTTCCCTTTAAGGTATCTGCTTGTTTTAAGTCATAATTCTTATATTTTAGGTTGTGATGTCTGACAAAATCAAAATAAATAGTGACCTTTAAAATTTTCTAGGTGAGGATTTTCTTTGCGATGATAGAACTAAAATTGATTTTTTTCTCATCCCGTATAGGACATCTTTAACTTGTCTTTTAAAAGGAAAATGTTGGGGATTTTTTTTTTCTGGAAAATGTATAGACAATGAACTCTTAGAATTCTAGAATTGCACCATATGTCATCACATTCCTGAGTCCCCACATGAATATTATCAATCTTGATATCATGCATAGTATCTCACAAGTGACCCTTGGCTTAGAGATCTCAAGGGTCACTTTGGACTTTTCCCTTGTGGCATTAATAGATTTGTTCATGGCACTGGTTTTTTTATACTTCTCCTTTGTGAATATTATTTTAATTTTTTCTGTAGAGTCCACATGTCTTCATTAGGGAGATATTTTTTCACTTATGTCCTTGAAACACTGTGGGGGCAAAGCACTGTTAGGCTGTCTTGTGATTGGATCTCATCTTACTTATCTAGAGAAGATAAAGAGGCTTTCCTATTTTATCTGGATGAAGACAGTCTGCAGGAAGCCAAATTCAAGGCTTCCCTCCTTCCTGTACCCTTCAGGCTTAAACCATTTCACCAGGAGTTCCCTGGGATGAGTGGCATTGTCTCTTTTTGGCTTCCGCTTCCTTGCTGATACCCAGGACTGCTGTGTTTCTCTTGCTCTTCGGCTGCCCATGTTATAGCATCTCACTTGTTTCTGTATTAGCAGGTCTGGAAAGAAACAGAATAATACCCATTGTATATACGGAATATATACATATATATCATATGGGATAAATAATATCCTGAAATGGTATTTGGAGGGTTTGCTATTTTGTTCTTTGCTGTACATTTAATGCCAGTTCATAAACAGTCACTTAATAGGATTTTTTAAAAAATTAGCACGAGAGAAGGCAGCAAGCCAACTGTTCCGTACCATTTGTTTCTCCTACTTTGTATGAATCCCTTCCCACTGTTTTTATTTCAAGCCTCAAAACTGGCTGTCCCACTCTGGGAAAACTGAGTTGAATGATGTATTACCAAGAAGAGGAAAAATATTTTAAAATTATAATTCAAAAACCAGCCAAAGGGAGATTTGGGAATATTTAGAAAAGCCGATGGTGATTCAGCACCTTTTCTTTGCTACCATGAACTAATTTCTTAGGTTAGTTTCAGTTCTTCATTTCTTCTCTCCTGACTCTTTTTCATTTTTGGATGCCCTGTCTTCATCACCTTCTTTATAATGCCCTTCTGATGCTTAAGCATTATTTATGGCAGAGGAAATGGTAGATGAGTTATGATTCTGGAGAGTGCCCTTCTTTTACAGAGGGACACTGAGAAAGTGTGACCCCTGCTGGCTTTGGGTTTTTGTTTGTTTGTTTGCTTGATCTCACCTTCTTTTCCTAGAGCAGTAACAGTTAAACCAGAATCTATAAGGCTAATTTCAAAATAATCAAATAGCAATATAAGATATCTTGCTTGGTGGTTTACAGCCTTAAAGTTTTTAAAAGATTTTTTGTTAGTATCAAAGCTTTTTCTTCAAGCAGGTTCTCATCTGGAACCCCAATATATAAATAAAATGGTTATTGTTTCTCATCGGGGGAAGAGGTATGATTTATGATTGACAAGAAGCTGAGACCTACTGAGGTTCAATGTCTTGGTCTAGATCCCATTAGCAACTTTCGTATCTCCTTTGTTGGCTCACCAAATACTGAACCTGTCTAAGCATTTTTTTCCCTCTGAGTTCACCCTTGCCTACAGCAGGAAGTTAATCAGATTGAGGCTAAGTGGCCATCTGTAAAAACCTCTTGGAAAAGATTCTTCAGCAAAGGCGGTGTGTGTAGGGGGGTAAATGGTTGAACTGGAATCCCTGCAAGGCCCTTCCACATTGGGTTCTCCAATGGGAGGGTCCATCAGCGGCCTTGAGAACTACACACTTACTGTTGTGGGTCACCCTTCAGATATTTACATGAGTTTGCAAGTGGACCCAGCGCAGAACTCCCTTGTCCCTGTTGGAAGTTGATGTGCTGTAAACAAGGGTCATAGGTACAGCCAATTTTGAATAGAATGAAAGAGAGTTCCCCCATAGTCACATTATTTCTTGGGTGGAACAGAATACTATCCATGTTCTGAGTTATTCCTTAAAAAGCCATTGGGAGTCTTGCAAGCGTATCAGGAAACGGATGATATGTTCATTGTAGCCTCTTTATCTCTCCCACCTTGAACCCGCCTTACTACTCCTCCCTCTCCAGTTTCTCCAGTCCTAAATTTAGGGAGGAGTCAGGGGTACAGAGGAGCGAAAGAGGTATGGGTCACGGGCAGACAGGCCAAGCAGCCATGCTGTGCTTCCCTGCAGGTGTGGGCGAGTGATGGGTGGGTTCCCTGCGAGCGAACATCCACGGCCCCTTGTGCCATGGCCTTCCCACCTTTGCCGCGTTCTCTCTTTCAGCCCCGACAGCAGCCGTACATCTTGCCTCCCATGCACGTCCAGTGTGGGGAACACTACTCGGAAACGCACACTTCACAAGGTAACTGGGGCTTGCCATTTTCCCTTCTTAACACGAAAAGTTGCGTACCTGTGGACAGTAAAGACAGTTTTTTTTTTAGAGGACTGTCATACTTTAGTTTTGACTTTGTCATTGTCTGAATGACAGCAGGCAGCAGTTTTCATGTATGAAAGGTGTAGAATGTCATTGGCCCCGGAGAGGAAAGTTTTTCCAGAATTGTCTGCCGGGGCAGTTGGGAGAAGGGAGGGGGCAAATTCCTTTTTCTTCTGCCTCTGGTAAGTGGGCTTGGAGAAGAGAGAGGGACAGTAAGCCCAGTCTTCACCCTCACTGCCCTTATCAGAAAGCTTGTAACAGTGCACTGGGCTCTCATGGTGACGGAGAATACGGACGTCCAGAATACTTCGAAGAAAGGCACACTGTTTCCTCCCAGGTGTCTGTGCACTTGTTCTTGCCTCCGAGTAAACCTCTTTTCTTCCTCTTTTTCTCCCCCAAACACCACCATGCAAAATGTGTGAGGAAAATCCAACCCAGTAATAATGATTCTAATAATCACAATTAACGCTTATAGAGCAGTTCCTCTCCCTAAGCGCTGTGCTAAGCCCTTGCAACGTACTGTTTCATTTAATCCTCAAAGTAAACCCACGCCATAGGTATCATTATCCCATATTGCAGATACAGAGAGTGGGATACAGAAGGGGGGAGTTGGAGGAGCTTGGAGAGGAAAATTGGTGTCAAGAGCCAGAGCTCTTCGTCATTACACTAAAGGCATCTCAGAAAAGGAATGAAATTAAACTGGGATGCTGACAATATGTTAAATGTATCATTAGTGTCTGTGTTATCGTATGCCAGCGATTTTGAATTTCTCTGCGCTGCAGAGTGTGCGACTGGCAACTTAGGTAATGAAGACTATTTAATAAAACACTTACTTTTTATAAGCAGACTAGCAAAGTTTCCCTGCTCCTGTGGGGAAGCACCAAACCGCACTAGAGCTAGAAGGGGAGCAATTTTGTCTCCGTGTTTTGCTGGGTTTTCTTACCCAGCTCCTCTCCTCTAGTCTGGGACCACACTCCTCTTCGGGCAGCTGAGTATTTTCAGTCACCTTTTCTGGTTGGTTGGGGGTGTTTTGTTTTTTGTTTTGTTTAGTTTGCCTTTCTGCCTTGTCTTCCTTTACTTTGCTCATGCTTAAATCCATAGTGTGAACGTGAATGTACTTTACCCACCGAAAATTGTCTCATCAAGATGTTGCCTTCCGAGAGAGAGAGAGAGAGAGAGAGAGAGAGAATGTGTGTGTGTGTGTGTGTGTGTGTGTTTTAAAGGAACCCCGGACACCTAGAATGGGCCTGACTTTAGAAATGTACTTTTTTTTTTTTTTTAAGATTTTATTTATTTATTTGACAGACAGAGATCACAAGTAGGCAGAGAGAGGAGGAAGCAGGCTCCCCGGGGAGCAGAGAGCCAGATGTGGGGCTCGATCCCAGGACCCTGGGATCATGACCTGAGCCGAAGGCAGAGGCTTTAACCCACTGAGCCACCCAGGCGCCCCAGAAATGTACTTTTTATCTCTTTCGATACCTCCTTAGACTCTTATTAATTTGAATGTGAATTGACCTCAGTGAGGAAACCAGTTTTAGAGGAGAGTTGTAGGCAGTGGCTGAAAGAACTCCTGATTCTGCTTTTGCCCTCCTCTGGGAGCTCCTCACAACCAGCTAGCCATGCACGCTGACGTCATGACTCCATCACTTGTCTTGTGCCTTAATGCCCTCAGCCGTCCCTCGGGCGAGGGGACCTTTGGCGATGCAGTCAGGAACCTAAGCCACAGGTACTCAGTAATGTCAAACCTGGTGTGCTGTTGAAGTTCTTACTTCCTGGCCCAAATATCCAGTCCTCTGATGCTGGACCCTGAACAAGAAGACAGATTCACCCAGCATGAAGGCCATTGTTGGTGCCTGATTTCAAAGCTGATGGCAAAATCGAGAACTGACCCAGGTAGTAACTCTTCCAAATGGGCATGGCTTGCTTTGATTAGATTCCCTTTTCCTTTTTAGTATGCTTTCAAGGGTTCCTTCTGTATGTTGGCATCTCACCCCAAATTCCTAGTTTTCCCGTGGAACATTTGGGTGGAGACCCCAGGATTTCACTTTTCATGACTTCTAAAAATCACACCCGCGAGTGTGAGGGGGAACTCAGTCGAAGCAGGGCGATGTGGAGGCTCACGTGCCTTTGTTTGACTCCTTGTAGACAGCATCGTCCATGGGAACGAAGAGGCCTTATATCGCAACTCTCACAACAGCCTGGACTTGAACTATTTAAACGGCACCGTCACCAACGGCAGCGTGTGTAGTGCGCACAGCATCAGCTCCCTCAGCTGCTCGCAGACGTTCGTCCAGGCCTCTCCCGTGTCCTCCAACCTCAGTATCCCGGGGAGCGACATCATGCGGGCGGACTACATCCCGAGCCACCGGCACAGCGCCATCATCGTGCCGTCTTACCGGCCGACCCCCGATTACGAGACAGTCATGCGACAGTTGAAGAGGGGGGTCCTGCACGCGGACAGCCAGAGCCAGTCTCTGCGAAACCTCAACATCATCAACACGCATGCCTACAACCAGCCGGAGGATCTGGTGTACAGCCAGCCCGAGATGCGGGAGCGGCACCCCTACACCGTCCCCTACGGGCCCCAGGGCGGCTACGGTACCAAGCTCGTCAGCCCCTCCGACCCGATGAACCCAAAGAACAGCACGGTGCCGAGCAAGCCGGGGGCCAGCGCCATCTCCCACACGGTGAGCACGCCGGAGCTGGCCAACACGCAGCTCCAAGGCGCGCAGAGCTACAGCGCGGCCCACATGCTCAAAAACTATCTCTTCAGGCCGCCGCCCCCCTACCCGCGGCCGCGCCCTGCCACCAGCACCCCGGACCTCGCCAGCCACCGCCACAAGTACGTCAGCGGCAGCAGCCCCGACCTGGTGACCCGCAAAGTGCAGCTGTCGGTGAAGACCTTCCAAGAGGACAGCTCCCCGGTGGTGCACCAGTCTCTCCAGGAGGTGAGCGAGCCCCTCACGGCCACCAAGCACCACGGCCCCGTGAATAAGCGCCACAGCCTGGAGGTGATGAGCAGCATGGTGCGGGGCATGGAAGCCATGACCCTGAAGTCCCTCAACATCCCCATGGCTCGCCGGAACACCCTCCGGGAGCAGGGCCCCCCCGAGGAGGTGCCCGGGAGCCACGAGGCTCACCAGCTTCCCCATTACCACCACAAGAAGACTTTCTCCGATGCCACCATGCTGATCCACAGCAGTGAGAGCGAGGACGAGGAGGACGAGGAGGTCCCGGGCTCGGTGCCGCAGATCCCCGTGCTCCGGGAGAAGATGGGGTACAGTGCCCAGCTACAGGCAGCCTTGGCCCGGATCCCGAACAAACCCCCGCCCGAGTACCCTGGCCCCAGGAAGAGCGTCAGCAACGGGGCGCTGAGGCAAGACCAGGTCAGCCTGCCTCCTGCCATGGCCAGGGCCAGGGTCCTGAGACACGGGCCGGCCAAGGCCATCAGCGTCTCCCGAGCCGACCAGCTGGCCGTGGCCGGGCCTTCCCTCGGTCCGTCCATCTCTGAACCCGACCTGACGAGCGTGAAGGAGCGGGTCAAAAAAGAGCCTGTGAAGGAGCGACCTGTGTCCGAGATGTTCTCGCTGGAAGACAGCATTATAGAGAGAGAGATGGCCCTCAGGGTAAGTGTCCTGCTCTCCCAGGGCGGGGTCTGCGTCCCCTGCAGCGTCCTCTGCCCCTTTGCCGTGACTCTGAGTACGAAAGCACCCGGGCGCTGGGTGAAGGTGCAGGGCTTAACCCGGGGCATGAGTTGGGGAGTTGGAGGATCAGTGGGCGTGTCAGCAGGCTCTGTTTGCTTTCACAGAACTTTGTGTTTCACCCTTTCGGCTCCATCTTCCATTGCACTCAGGGCCCCTGACTGGGGTGTACTTGGCACCACGCGCCGTCGTGCACTTAGGATGCTGCGTGCAGGCTCGTTGTCGGGACGGGGTCCTGGCCGGCGTCGTGCCCTCTGTGCAGGGTCAGACGTCCTGCTGTGTGAGCTGCTCGGAGCTCTCCTTCCTCCGTCTCCTGTTGGTTCTTTCAGGGGAAAACTTGTCTCCCCCGATTGGATCGTGTGAGAGAGCGACCCCCCTTCCGAGCGCAGCTCTGTGTGGCGATCTCTGCTGCGTCGGGACGGCTCACCGGTGTTGACCAGACCGGGACGCGTCCAGCCTTCCCTTCAGATTTTCTTTCAATGGATGTTTAACACAAACCAAGAACACGACAGTAAACTCACGAATTCACCACTGAGCTCCAGTTCCCCGCTGAGCTCATCCTGTCAGAACGCACGCGTGTGCGTGTGCAAACACGCGTGCATCTGCACGCACTTGCAACATTTGAAGATGCCTGGTATCAGACACGAGTCACTGTCTTTCAGGATATGTGCCAGCTGGAGGGCCGGGCATATTGTCCGAGCAAGAGCGTGTAGGTAACAGGTGCACACACGGACCGACAAAGTGAATTATGTCCCGATGAGAAAATCGCCAGATTATAGTTGTGACTCTAAAATTTTATTTATTTTCTTTTATTTTAGAGCGAGAGAGTGAGCGGGGGGGAGCGGCAGAGAGAGAGGGACAGAATCTCAGGCAGACTTCAAGTCAGGTGCAAAGCCTGACCCAGGGCTTGATCCCATGACCCTGAGATCATGACTTGAGCTGAAACCAAGAGTCAGACATTTCACTGACTGAGCCCTCACCCCCAAGGTATCCCTGTAGTTGCTACTTAAAAAAAAAAAATATTTCAGATTACGGTTGCTGCTCCCTTAAAAATTTGCACTCCCTTAAAAAATGAGAAATCATGTCATTACAATTAATCAGACCCTTCTTGACTTCTCCTCTGCAGGTACCACATCTCTACATAAGGTAGCTGGCACGTAGGAACTCCAGGCCAGCTGCCAAGTTAAATTTGCTTTGAGGGGGCTTCTTAGACTCCCTTCCTTTTGTAAGTCTCCCTGCGCCCCAGTGGGTAATCAAGCTGAAGAGGACAGCTAAGGGCCAGAGTTTTAAGGAAGCCACGTTTTGGGGTTCAGGAATCTAATCTACAGCAACTTCATTACTTTAGACAAATTTTCAGAACATTCCCAGCAGCCCAGATTTGGCCCAAAGTAGACTAGCACTAAGAATTTGGTACAGGCATAACTTTTTCCACTTTTTGCAAGCCTAGAGGGAAATTGTGAAAGATATGCTTTTGCCTCTGGCCAATAAAACCATTTGGCTGGGGGATGGAATGAAACGGGGGTGGCGCCCTGGGGAGAGCTTTCCCAGCTTGGAAAAAGCCATGCTTCGGTGGAGATGGATTTTCAGCGTGTTTTGGCCCCAGAGGCTCCTTTACCACAACTCAAAGACCTGTCAATCGGAGCATTCGGCTCTGCTGTTTCCCCTGCTGATTTGAGGTTTATTGATACCTTCATGGTCCCATAAACTCTTGGTGGTCATCCTCATCCTCTCCCCCTGTTGGATCCAAACCCATGGCCCTGACTCCCTACATAGAGCTTCTTGTGCCGTCAGAGAAGGAAGGGAGTTTCCACCATTTTTCCCATGGGCTCACCCACCCCATCCATATGGAAAATAGTGAATAACTGATTTCATCCCTTAATTGTAGCACGGGAACATCGGTATCCCATCCCTATTTCATTTCCCATTGATTTTTTTTCCAGATTATATATACTCAGGAGCTCAGGGACTGCGCTGCCCTTGGCTGATGTCTTGACCTTAGAGAAGGACTAGGAGGTTCTTCAGAGAGCCACTGTGCCAGCAAGATGGTGACAGTGCCAGTGGCCCTGAAAGTTGGGGTGGTTCTCCATCTGCTCTTTTTGATGAAGAAACCCAATCCCCCGACCCCCCTGTGCCCTTCCCACACCTCAGACTCTTCTGCCCTCCCCAACATGCGCAGCTTGTGCCTAAGAAGGAGAAAGAAGGAGAAGGCTGTCCAGGCCTCTCTAGAATAAGAAAACAGTGAGAAAATTTAGCCAAAGGGGAATTGGGCGGTGGGGGGTGGGGTGGGGGGGCCAGGTATGGTGGGAATGTCCCCTGTGGCAACTCTCCATAATTTTGGAGCCACTTGTCTGATGATGGATGATTGTTTGATGGATGATTCAGGCCTGCTGCTGTGGAACTCCTCCTTCCGGCTCCTACTGCTGCCTTGAGGACATTTCACTGTCTAGCTCCTGAGCCCCATATTGGGCGCCAGGAAGAGAAAAAGCCAAATCAGATTTCTGAGTTGTTTTGTTTTTTTTTTAAATCTCTGGTAACAAATGTATAGGGTAAGTGAGAAGGAACTAAGAAAAATCGTTTATCACTGGGATTTCGGTTTTCACTAGGTAACTAGTAATCCTTTCCCAAGAGAGACAAGATAGTTACTTTTTGCCTTAGGCTTTGTTAGTGTCCCCTTATGGTACAGATGGAAGGAAACAGACTGTTTGGAGGACATTAGGGACTTTTTTTTTCCCCCAAAATGATTGCTTTTCTCAGAATTTAACAGAGGAAGTGAAATGTTCCCAATTAAAAGAGATAATGGGAAAAAATTTATTTCTCACAAACACAAACTAATAAGCAAGCAAACAAATAAAAGCCCCAAAATTCAAATCCAGAATCTTCAAAATCTTCCTGGGATTGAGAAGCCGGGGCCATTCTTTCGGCCGAAGGTGAACCTCAGCACTTTTCTTGCTCTCCCACAAGATGTTCCTTTAGTTTGTCTGCTGGGCTGGTCCTGACAGTAGATAAAGCTGCACATCGGTGGCCATCCCTCAGAAAGGCCAGAGCTCCATTCTGACTCTGGGTGACATTGAGAGGCTGACTGGATGCATGTGGGGTTGTAATGCCCGCCTGTCCCCCCACACTTGGGATAATTGCTAACTCCTTGTCCTCTGCCAGCACCATGGCTCCATCACCACCAACCTCTCAGGAGAGTAAATTTATAAATAATAAACTCAGGGGGAAAAAGAAAGTACCTTAAGCCTTGAAGAGAAACCAGGGATAAGATGACTCCTTCCCATGTGGCATCCAACAGGATCTATCTATATAGAGTGGTTTCGCTTCTGTCAGAAGCAAAATCTTAAATGCTGTTTAATTCCTCTGCTCATATGCTTTAGGAAGTCCCGCTATTCTTCTGTCTTTGAAGACAAAATTATTTTTGGGAAATGCTCTCACTGGCTTGCATGAGTAAAACGAGGTGTCTTTTCTACCTCAGTCCACCAATGCGCATTTAGGGGGCACCGGGAAGCATAACCTTAGACGTAACAGCAAGAACCTTGACTGATCCCGTTTCAGAATGTTGGTGCAGGCGAGGGTGGAGAGGAGATCAAAATGCCACCAACAAGACCTCCAACCCTCTCCCGGAGTGGGCTTCTCAGCCCCCAAATCCGTATTCTCCCATAGCTGCGTCCCATTCAGTAATGTCCCACCTTGGTCATTGGGAGCCATGGGGCCCGTTCCTTGGGGCCTTACAGATGCAGCAGGAAGGGTAATGCCTCATGGATCACGTTGGACGACCGGAGACTTGGGTGTTGGCAAGTCTGCTCACCCGCATCTCCCTCGTACTGCGGACGGTCCCAGGGACCAGAGCTCCAATATAGGATTGACTCTATCTCTGCTCCTCAGAGTGGAGACTTGGGAAGGTTTTTCTTTATGGTTTGTGAATCTGCGTTTCTTAACAATGCAACAAACCATGCTTATGGTTGGTTTGTTTGTTTTTAATCATTTCATCTGTATAAAAGGTCCATCACTGTGACTGGATTGGCTGTTTCTCTCTCCCTCGCCCTGTCTTCCTTCAGCCCTTACCTTCTAGAAGCATCTTGCTAGTACACAGTTCTGCTATTTTTTTTCTTTTTCTTTTTCTTTTTGAGTGAGCCCCATGGCAGGGGGGTATTTCCATGGCATCTTTGCTCTTACTTATTTGTTAGTTCACTCACTCATCCATTTTTAGATAAAAGCTCAGGAGTCCCGGAGGACCTGGCTTCCGCAGGCGCAGTGGGAATAATGGGAAGGCTGTATCTGAATCCGCCCCACTAATGGTGATTGTCTGCATTCCTTGGCTGGGGAGTTACAGGTTTGGGGAGATGAAAACACATTCCAGCATTCTACCCATATAATAAACAATGAGAACATGCCTTTTCTTGCCGCAAGAATCTAGAGAAGCAGAAGATGGCCACTCTGGAGGCACAGAAGCGGCCGCTCATGTTAGCAGCATTGAATGGCCTCTCCGTTGCCCGGGTCTCGGGGCGGGAAGACAGTCGAGCCGATGCCGCCCGAGTTCCCATGGACGAGAGGGTAAGCAGTGGGCTTGTCAAATGTATGATTCATTCTCTGTGATCTTGGGGTTCCAGAGCTCTCTCCTTGCCCAAACATGCCAGCCCTGAGGTTTGTTTGATGAATTAATTCCCCAGTTTGAGATTAGCAAGACCCGGTGTGTGCATTGTATTAAACTGATGCTTTCCAGCATCTCAAGTTTCTTTGTCGAGCCTAGCAAGCCGCATGGCCTTGGTCCAGTCACTCCATTTCTTTGGGCCTGTTCTGTTGGCTTTTTTGCAAAACGAGGAAGTTCAGCCGTTGCTGTAGCTCTCAGCCTCTATGAATTTTGTGAACCATTACCCTTTCTTAGGGAGTGATTATCTTACCCAGATATGCATAGAATTCTTTTAATAGACCATCCCCCTATTTGGCTGTAAAATGTGGCTGATTTATCATTGTTAGGATAATGTATTGTGAGAATGTTGGTTTTGAAAAGTGGTAAGAAGATGCATGCTAGTGTTTTAGAGGCGAAGAAAGGTGTTTCTTTAGTTTCCTGAAATTATTCTCCAGGTAAGAAACATGTGTAAATTTAATAGAGCGCTAGTAACATTCCCGTTTTGGTTTTCTGCCAGTATATATGAAGTATTAGAAAGGCCCGGTGATGGGTATTTTTTTTTAAAGGTTTTATTTATTTATTTGATAGAGATCACAAGTAGGCAGAGAGGCAGACAGAGAGAGAGGGGGAAGCAGCCTCCCCGCTGAGCAGAGAGCCCTATGTGGGGCTCCATCCCAGGACCCTGGGATCATGACCTGAGCCGAAGGCAGAGGCTTTAACCCACTGAGCCACCCATGTGCCCCCGGTGATGGGTATTAAGGAGGGCACAGATTGCGTGGAGCACTGGGTGTTAGATGCAAGCAACGAATCATGGAACACTCCATCGAACACTAAAACACTAATGATGTGCTGTATGGTGACTAACATAACAACAACAAAAGGTTTAAAGGCAGAAGGGACTTTAGAGGAATCATTTAATCCAATGAACACCATGTGTTTGTAATGAGTAGCTTGGCCACGGGAAAAATAAAAGACAGGATCTCATCTTCAGAACTAGGGAACTGTGGATCAGTATCATCTTAAATTTATCAAAAACAAAAACAAAAAACAAAAAAAAAACAAAACACCGCTCTGGAAGTGGAGAAAAGGATGTTTGGGTAATTGAGATGAACAGTCTTCTTATCCCTGGGACTTTAAACAGAGGTGTCAATAACAAAAACACTGATTTTGAATTTGGGTTCTTGCCTGGCCTTCCTGACCACTTCTGTTTCAAGCGTGAGTGAGAAGGAGATTGGTTATTGGGCCAGAGACACTAGCACTCTGGTGAATAAGGAGACCGAATAATTAGGCATCCCTTGTACCCCCTGAAAGTACTGATTAACACGATCACTGTAGAATATTTACAGGACTCTGACTCGTTGGGAGTTTCTGAATCAGGTAATCCGGAGAGCTGAAGGTTAATTTCTGTTGCAGTTCAGAACCCTGAAGAAAAAGCTCGAAGAGGGAATGGTGTTCACAGAATACGAGCAGATTCCAAAGAAGAAGGCGAACGGCATTTTCAGCACTGCCGCGCTGCCCGAGAACGCCGAGCGAAGCCGCATCCGTGAAGTGGTCCCCTATGAGGAGAACCGGGTGGAGCTGGTCCCGACCAAAGAGAATAACACGGGCTACATCAACGCCTCCCACATCAAGGTGAGGAGGGGAGCGCGGTGGGAGATTGCAGGGCTCCCAGCAAAAATGCAGGAAGGAGGGAGAAACAATCCTTGGGCTCCGACTGAGCATCTTGGCTCGTCCCCAGCCCCCAAGAGGGTGTTTTGGAACTCCCGTGCGTCCTAGTCAACTGGACGGGCATGTCCGTCACCGAGGAGAGGAGGAAGCCCCGCGGCCTCCGGGGAAAGCTCCGGTCCGCATTTCTGCTCGCCGCGGAGCATGTGTGGGTGAGTTACAGCTGTCCCCGACGCGCACCGAAGCCGAGGGTGTCCTCTTCGGCCCTGACGAACACAGCGCAGAGACTCTGGAAGCCGCAGGCATTGTGTTTGTCCGGTCAGGCGCCTTTTTAGGGTGTTTGGGAGCAGCGGAAACTGACAGGCTCTCCCTGGTGCCGTTCCGGGCCGCGCTGTCCCGCCGAAGCCCCGCACCTGCGGAGCCCGGAGCCCGGGAACGTGGGCCGTGAAGGTGCCAGCGGGGGATGCGGGTCTTGCAAGGTTGGCCGCCTTCACCAGCGCGGGAAGACCCTCAGTTCTTTGTTAGTATCTCAGATGCTTCCGATCTTCACATCTCAGCCTTTCGCCACCTTTAAAAGTAGCGTCGCTCGACCCCAGCTAGAATTTGGAGTTCTAGATGCGCGGCTCTGTTCCTCCGCCTTCCCAGTAAC
This sequence comes from Taxidea taxus jeffersonii, assembly GCA_003697995.1. Classification (NCBI taxonomy): domain Eukaryota; kingdom Metazoa; phylum Chordata; class Mammalia; order Carnivora; family Mustelidae; genus Taxidea; species Taxidea taxus. Next base: position 97,742 of record ML093403.1, on the reverse strand, counting down.
AGAACGTAGTTGCTTGGAATGTCACTGTAGGCTCTGACCTCCAAAGTGGGAGGATTTATTCTTATACTAATAGTACATCAGGATGTTTTTAAATCATACACAGTTCATGTTAATAGTCGTTTATGATCATAACCTCAGAAATCTGTTTCTGGCCTTGTTTGGCGTTATTCCTTGTTGGACTTTCCAACTGTAGCTGAATTTTTGGTAGGTTCCTCTGAGTCTCTAAAATACAGCCATCACTATATAAAAAAATTTTTTTAAATAAATAATATAAAGCCAGATGTCTGGTGCCTGTATCCATTACAATAGTTGCAGGACAGAATAGGAAAAAAAACACTGCGGTTGGATGTAGGGGTTTTGTACACAGAGCATAGATAACCACGTGTATATTTTTAAGCACCAGAAAGTACTGTGCAAAAATACGAAGGGGTTACTCTTGTGGATCATACTGGGTATTTTAGTTTTAAGTTTTGAGAGTGAGAACTAAAATGATACAGAATGAACCCCAGGAAACTCTTGAGTAAACTGGGGCCACCAGTCAGCTTACTGGGCTTAATTTAGACTAGGAAATAATAGCCAAAATAATGAATTAGACAAAGATACAAATCGCAGAAACGCTCGTTGGTAGAATGTCTTTGGAGTCTGACATAGCGATACCGTGCTGTCTTCTCATGGCCAAATATCCTTCATCGTTTTCCATCTGCGCTCTGGAAAAGCTGTCAGTCTGCATCAGCTTTGCCCACTGGGTGTTATTAACAGAAGCTTCCCTTTCCTCTGTATTCTCCAAGGCCTGCATTTCATCCTGTGGATCCGGGTTAGACATGGGTGCGTTTAATAGACCCGTAGAGCTTGTAAGAACTTGTCCTTGTGTTTTTGGAATAGAGCTGTAGATCTTGCCAATGTTTGCTCCCTGGGTTCCAAGCAGCTATTAACGTAGAGCCGAGATTGATTTGCTCCAGAGGTAGAATCATGACATCTGTGAAATCTACCTCAGTAGCATTGGTTATTGTGTTTTAATGCAGTTTCTAATGCCCTCCTGTCAATACTTGGAATTTGCTGATAGGCCCCAGGCAGCCGCATACTCTGGAAGTATTTATGGTTCCTATATGTTGGGTGCCAGAGAGGCTAATGTTTAAAATCACAATTCCACAGATAAACGAAACTCCTCGCCAGCCAGCCAATATATGAATGTTATCTCCCACCAGTACTTGGAAAATGGATTTTGCTTGCCAGCTTTGACCTAAACATGCCTTGTGTAATGAGACAATAACTGACATTGTTTTTGTTGGAATCCAGTTAGTATATAGTTTCATAAAATAAATGAGGGGAAAAAGTTTCAAACAATGATCACTTCGTGCTCCAAGAACTATCTAGAGATTTGCACTGGTGGACGTCTAAGGAGGCCCGACTTTGCACAGGAATGGAAAGGAACACAGAAAGAATGCCGTCACATTCACAAGAATGTGAAAGGGCACGATTTCACCCTGATAGCATGACCTTCCACACCTCGGGCATAATTTACTCCTGATTCTCTGCCACCAATACTTATAGCTGCAGAATTAGCCTCCCAAGGTCACCCTGAGCTGCATGGGGTAATACTTCTATTACCCAAAATCATCTCATGACTCCGAAGTTCGTTTGGATACTGTGGTACTGCACAAGCGAGGAGTCAACAGCCCGATCATGCATGGTTGCTAGAAGTGCGTTCGTAACACCTGTACATGGCACATGGAGTTGCAGGAACAGTGGAGGGTGACGACATAGTCCATAGCAGGTCATCAGTACAAAGACCTCACTTTCAAGGGGATGATATTTCATGGTACACTTTTTTTTTTAATTGTGCAAAAGGATGGCAGAGAGTACTATGCCTCAAACTGGGAAACACAGTATAATAGTGGGGGACGTGAAATCAATTTCGTGATCAGGACCACTTTGAGGTTTTTTTTGTGTGTGTGTGTGTGTGTGTGTGTGTGTGTGTATGTGTGTGTTTTAAATGAAACAGACTAGACTAGAGAAGAGGAAAGAATAGAAATAATCAGAGTACATTGTGCGTACTGAGCACAAGTATTATTTCTGTAACAAATTCTGTTAGGTTATACACACCCATACGGTCATGTAATTGTGTGACTGTGTGTGTGTGTGTGTGTGTGTGTTTAACACTCACTGGTTTATATATAATTACTATAAATTACAGACCCAAAAAAAAGTGTATTTTAATAGGCTTGAGTGACAAAATGTATTTTCATGTGAGAATGTGTCACCAGACTTTTCGATAATGGCACTAACCCACTTGGCCTAAAATATTATCCACGGTTTTCAGGTAGAGAGAGATGGACCCATGGTCAGCAGGTAATGCTGTCCTGGATTTGGGGTTCATTTACCCTTGCTTTTCTTGGTTTCCAGGTGGTAGTTGGTGGGGCAGAATGGCACTACATAGCCACTCAGGGGCCCCTGCCACACACGTGTCACGACTTCTGGCAGATGGTGTGGGAGCAGGGAGCGAACGTGATTGCCATGGTCACTGCGGAAGAGGTAAGGGCGCTGGGGGTACAGCCATCTGTCCCTGGGGGTGGGCTGGGGGTCCTGGGAGATGGGCTCTGCATCTGGTGACCTCGCTGTCTCATCCTGCTTCCTCCACCACCACTTCTCTGCAAATGCTTTTTCTCTCTGGCACGCATTTCTTTTCTCTCCTCCCACATACATTTGTTTTATTTCCCAGAGATAATTTATTGTCGTATCCCATTTTCATCCAGCTTATTAGCGCTTTTCCTTAGACTGCCATAAACGAGAATCAGTCAAACAAATAAGAACCGAACTTCAGTGCAGCTCACTTTCCTGTGCCAGACAGAACGATCATCGCTCCCCTGGAATTTGAGGGAGAACTTGGGGCTGCTGTGGGTAGATCGGCCCATATTCCCAACCTCGGGCATGGCCAACCCCACGCGCTTTCATGCTTAGCAGCTGAAAAGAGACCAGAAACGGTTGTTCCTGGAGAGGTCTCTCTCTTCTTTGGGGAGAGGGAAAAAAAAAACCGTTTCCTTTCTTTGCCAAGTCAGACGTCGTTTTTCTGGTGTAACTAGAGAACCCTGCGCGGCGCTGGAAAACCCGGTGCCCGCTGCTGGCCAGCCGAGCAGTTTGCTGCGCCCTTGCTGCCTTTAAGGGAGAAAGTTTTATATTTCTTCTCTTGTCACGTTCTCAATTTTTTTTTATTTTAACCACTTTCTTTTCTTCCTTTCATGAAATTTTAACTTCCGTTTTGAAGTCATTTAGGGGACCAGCTAGCTTCATCTGTCTTTCACCAGTGTCTATGGTAAGGAATATCCCCTTCCTGGCGCCTGGGTGGCTCAGTTGGTGAAGCAGCTGCCTTTGGCTCAGTCATGATCCTGGAGTTCGGGGATCAAGTCCCAAATCGGGCTCCCTGCTTGGCGGGGAGTCTGCTTCTCCCTCTGACCTCTTCCCCCTCATGCTCTCTCTCTCTCTCTCTCAAATAAATAAAATCTTACAGAAAAAGTTAAAAAAAAAAAAAAGGAATACCCCTTTCCTACAAATTTTTATAGGGTGGGGAGCGGTAAACTGAGTACAAAACCCCCATTTCCTTCATTGACTGTTCTGAGTAGTTGCTTTCCAGAACATCCCCTTAAGAAGGTAGTGGAGAAAGTCAGTTCAAGCCCTTTAAAACCTGTAGTACTTCTCTCGGCTGACTTGAGACCTTCGCATGAAGATTAAATTCTCGGCAAAATATGTAGAATCGTTTTCTTGTCTTATGAAATCGCGTCACCGGAAGGGATTCATTCAGCTCCACGCAGTATGTCGTCTGTGCTGACCTCCCGGGGCCCGGTGGCCGACAAGATAGGTGTGATCCCTGTCCCCAGGGAGCTCCCTTCTTGGTGGGAGGGACCGGACTAAATGAACAAATAAAGGAAGCTCAGGGGGGTCCCGGCCACGAAGGAAGCAGAATGGAGGATGGGACCGAGAGTGGTGGGGGTGCTGCTTTCAGTCAGAGGTGCAGCCGTGGGCCGTGCAGGGAGCTTGCCGTTGAGCTGAAACCGGGGTGTCCGGGGGGCTGGCCTGACAGACGTGAAGCCTGGTGGTCTGTGTGGCAGCCAGAGGCTTACAGTCTCCTGGAATTGGTCATCCTCTTGGACACTCAGGAGTGACAGAAGTTAAAGCCTCCCTTGGTCAGTAGAAGAGGCAGGTGTCCTTCAAATGTAAGACTCCGTTCAAGCAGATGAATTGGGACGGGAGCCTTTGTAGCCCCCCACGGGTGTAAGCAGGGGGCGTCAGGGCTCCCCGGAAGCCACGCTCAGTGCCTCAGCTCTGCCTGCTGCTTAGTCCTCCCGCTTGCTGCTCGGGGTTTCCTTCTAGGTCACCGTCTGATCACTCCCCACCACAGTGGCTTAACCATGCAAACGGCAGAAACAGAGATCCATGCTGTTCCTGCCGTTGGCCCCCTCCACTGGCTCTTCCCCCTCATGTTCAACTGCAGCACAGTTGTCCGCCTTCTGAGTACCTCCGTGCTGTAACTGCCGCTGCGACGGTCTTGGTCAGTGCCTGGGATCTCCCCTGTGATGGAGACTGCCCGGTGCCCTGCGTTAGTGACCTAGAAGCTGCTCGCGTTTCGTCTGTCCTCAGAGTTTAAGATGAAGGGGATAAGAGCTTCCCCTGACGCGTTTCTGGTTTTGCTTTTGTGTCTGATTCAGGAAGGTGGACGAACCAAGAGCCACCGATACTGGCCCAAACTGGGTTCCAAGCACAGCTCGGCCACCTATGGCAAGTTCAAGGTCACCACAAAGTTCCGAACAGACTCCGGTTGCTATGCAACCACAGGCTTGAAGGTCAAACACCTTTTGTCTGGGCAGGAAAGGACGGTGTGGCATTTGCAGTATACGGACTGGCCAGATCACGGCTGCCCAGAAGACGTCCAAGGATTTTTATGTAAGTTTTTTCTTCCCAGTCAGAATTTTACCAACTGCATCAAGTGTCTGAGAGTTGGAAGTGAAATGGAAAGAGATGTTTTCTCTTACGTGGCAAACGTGTTATATCATTGAAGTGTCTGTCCCTCCATATGGTATGAAAGAGAAGAATGTCATCTGTCACAGTCCCCTTACCTTTTACTCAGATAAGCTGAAACTGTGGCAGACTGGTTCATTCCATCTTGATGTAGGCTTTTAGGTACTCAGTAATAAACCCGACAGATGTCACATGTCTGAGCCTTGAAAACATTATGCCAAGTAGCAGAAACCAGACACAAGAGGACAGACATTGTATGATTCCATTTTAAAGAAATATCCAGAATAGAAAACTTCACAGAGGTAGAACGGGTAGTAGAGGTTACCAGGGGCCAGGGGAAAGGGGGAATTAGGAATAGGAAGTTATTGTTTGATGGGTACAAAATTTCTGTTTGGGGCAATGAAAACGTTCTAGAAATGGGTCCCGGTGATAGTTATACAACCCTGTGAAAAACACTTACGTTTTAATTTTTCATGGGGGTTTGCATCTCCTAAGCCCTGCATTTCCCTTCCTTATAACAAAAATCTCAATAAGTACTTTCTGGTTACCCTCTGATTAAGATACTGGGAATTACTGAAATCGAATTATTGTTTTTGAAACTATCATTTTTTAATTTGTCAATATATTTTTGATAGTATGGTTTTCTTAGAAGCTCGTTGACCTAAAATGTATGATATTTTATTTGAAAAGCTGAGTGTGTGCCCACTGCATTTCAGGCTGTGGATCAGGCTCTTAGAATCAGGAAACCATTTCTGGAAGGCACTCGCAGTCTCATGAGAAAGGCAGGCCAGTGAGGACAGTCCGGGGGTGAGATCTGATGCTGGTGATGGCTACAGTGCTCCCCCTTCCTTTTCCGCAGCCTCGCTTAACTGTCCTGCACTTGTGGGGACACCCCATTCCTTGCTCACCCAGTGAGGCCTCGGGCTCTCAGCAGATTTATTACGTGTGTGTTGTTGACTTTCCAGCGGACAGAAGACAACTGTAGGAACATCATCTGGATGTTGCATAACGACAAACCTTTGATTTTATTTTGATATTCACTTAGAACCTGGGGTATGCGCAGAGGAGAATGGAGAGGGAGAACAGGTCTTCAAGAACCTAAAAGGAACATTTCACAGGTTCCAGCAGGAAGCTTCTGATGCGTACCTGTTTCCTGATGGGAGTACTTGCTTTCCCACTGGGGCAGTGATGGTGGGACTTGAGGGGGTGTTACTGACAGACAACAGAAGGGAGATGGGAATCAAAGGACCTAGAGCAAGATCTAGAGAGGGTTAGTGCCTCAACTGAGGTCAGTTATCTGTAGCGCAAAACATTCATTTGGAGGGCAGGGACCTTGTAGAACTTTCTTTCCTCGTTAAGAGTGCTTTTTTTTTTTTTTTTCCTGGTAAACCTTTGCTTACCAAGCCTTTGACTTACCAGAATTATCTCCAAGATGCAGAAAAGGAAACAATAAAAGTAGATCAGTTTGATGACTGGCAAACAGCTCTGATAGAAGTTTGAATCTATAAGGTGATGAAAATTATAGTCAGATCTTTTCAATCCGAACCAAGGAAGGCCCATCTAAATTACTGAAAAACAGAGAAAATATTTTTTTAAAGATTTATTTATTTATTATTTTAGAGAGAGAGTTGGCGGGGGCGATGGGTGGGAAGGGGCAGAGGGAGGGACAGAGGGAGAGAGAATCTCAAGCAGACTCCCTGCTGAGCACAGAGCCCCATGCGGGGCTCGATCTCAGGACCCTGAGATCATGACCTGAGCCAAAACCAAGAGTCAGACGCGTAACAGACTGAGCCACCCAGGTACTGCCATAGAGAATATTTTTAAACAATGTAAATTTATTGATGCTTCTAAGAAACTCAGTGTGCCAGCGGGCTGAGGAGCGGGGTCTTCGAAATCTTGGCTCTTCCGGGTTTTTAGGAATTTTCAAAAGATTCTTGCCTGTGTTTAAATTTGACTCCCTGGAGACAGGGCCTTAGGGCACATGGCTTCCAGCCTGGAGAAGTCTTCGCTGAGTTAAGGAACTTGATTCACGTGACTGCTAGAGAGAGCATCCGTTTTAACCCAGTTTCTATGTGTTTTATGAAATTCCATGTGGTGGTAGCATCTGCTTTATAGACCAGTATTCCTTTCTCTTCTCTTCTTAAACTTAGCACAAGAGAAAAACCTCTCTTGTGTACGTGAACATTGCCTTTTTCGTCCAGGAGTGCACAATCACTGAATTTCTCAGCCCTCTTACAGAAAAACTGAGAATTCCATGTACGGTGTTTAGCTCACGTTGGTCCCGGGTAGTGACTTCTGTGTCTGGTCATCTCAGAGTTTGCCTTCCCTCTGTTCTGTTTTGATCGAGCTCCTTGTACATTACCGGTGGTGGTGATGATGGTAATCGTTTCCTTTGGTAAACGACTTCAGATGACTTTGTAATTGCATTAATGTCATAAAGGCAAGTAGGAGTTCCTAGTACTTGTATGTAAACAGATGCTTCTAAGTCACTAGATGGGTTTGGGCTCCCTTTTTGTTCTCCCCAGCAATTTGAGCGCTTCCCCAGTCTTGTCTACCAGTGCTTCCCGGGGAGATTTTCTGAGCATCAAGAACATTTCGGTCAGTTTGTCCCCTGAGCTAGCTACTACAGAATCTCTATTACGAATGGACTTCTTCCGTTTCTTGGACTGTTTGAGGATTACGTTTTATAGAATTTTCTTTTTTCATGCCCATGAAAAGGAAAAGTTGTTAAGGCTCATACGGCTGTAATTTGTCATTCGTGCCCAACTAGAATAGGGAACAGACCCCTGCGCAGCCCTGCCGAGCCAGGCAGATGTCAGGAGGGACGTGGAGGTGACAGGACCCGCACACCGCCCCCCCACACACACACACACATACACACGCGTTGCCTCCAGAAGGGGGAGGGCTCCTCTTCAGCTACTGACATAACCCCGTGGAATCCGAGCTGTAAAGCAGGACCCCCCCTCTCCCCCCCACCTATTTTTACATCTAAAAACAAGTCAGGCCTCAGCTGACATTCAGTCATTCCGTGAGGGGAAGGAGGAAGGGGCAGATGGACGCTCTTCCCACCAGAAATTGGCTCTGGCAGGCGGGCGTTTCAAGGGGACCTCGCTGGTGTTCTGATCCCGGTCTGTTAATAGTAGGAATTGCTGTAAGTAATGTCGAGAATCATCTGCTTGGGGGACTTTGGGATTTGCAGAGGGGAAAACAGAATTTAATTTTTAAAAAAGAACTATTTAATTTAAAGAACAAATTCTCCCGTGGACTAATTGACTCCCAGCTGGTCCTTTCTGGATCCAGGACTGTCCTGCGGGTACCAGCCAAATAATGAGTGTCTTGTAAGAACTGTCAATTATTGTCACTTGAAAAAAAAAAGAAAAAATGAAAAATATTCACCTTCCTTCTTTTTATCCCCTCCCCCCTTGCTGGTATGCAAAGCCAGGTAGGACTTCGGTGACAGGATCTGTATTTTGTCTTGCAGCCTACCTGGAGGAGATCCAGTCGGTCCGTCGCCACACCAACAGCATGCTGGAAGGCCCCAGGAGCCTGCACCCTCCCATCGTGGTCCACTGCAGCGCCGGGGTGGGGCGGACCGGCGTGGTCATTCTTTCTGAGCTGATGATCTACTGCCTGGAGCATAACGAAGTGAGTCATTGGAGGCTTTCCTGAATACTCCACCTTGGGGACAAATATACTCCACCCCCAATCTTCCCCGGGGCCCTTTGCGTTTCCAGCGCTTCATTTCTTGTCAGTATGACAAGACTTTTCCAGATCCACGATTCCTAGTTGGCCTCTGACATTTACGGCCTTTCTTATCTCCTGCCTTTCGCTTGCTCGGGTAGACTCGAAGATAACACGGAAGAAAGAGATGAAAGTGTGAGATAGGAAACACTGAGAAAGTCTGACGTGCTTCACGGCAGCTTCCAGAAGGCTGACTGGTGTTTGCAGCCGGTCTGGGTCTGGTTCTGTTGTGGGTCACCTTCCAGGATGAGTTATCTGGTCACAGGTCATCTAGCTGCGACTTGCATTTCTGGGGTGTGTTTCTGCCAAAATCCTCTGTGAAAATGTTTACCGGATGACGGGGAGGTTGTGGGCCCTCCAGACAGGCCCTGAGGTAGCACATGGACATGGCCTACTCTTGCCATGGTGCACCCCTAGCTCTTCTCCCCACAGAGGTGGGCTACGCTGAGCTGGTGCCCACGGTGTGTGGCCTCCCCTGCAGCTCGAGGCCAGGGAGTGGTACGGAGGGGCTCCTGATTTCACGGAGGTGAGATCAGATCACATCCAAGGCTTAAGAACCATTCTTCCACCTTCTGTTCACATGGGTCTTTGGGGGTTTTAAATGGCTTTCACTTATTTTGTTAATGCTCTCAGTTGGGGTCTTCAGGGCAGCCATGTAGAGGAGCTGGGCACGTGTCAGTCATCCTGTTTTACAAACAAGGAAACTCAGGTCCAGAAACAATTTAGGGACTTGTCCAGTGCCATGGGTTCTCAAGCCTTGGTGCTAAGGTGAGAATGAGGTCTTCTACTTTCTGGTCTCGAGTTCTTTCTTTCCTGTCTTCACTCTGCCGGCAGATGCCAAGTGCCATTGGTTCTTGTTCCATTCCCAAATTATACAGAGGCTTCTGACTGGCTCAGTCGGGTCAGCATCTGCTTTGGCTCACGTTGTAGTTCCAGGGCCCCGGGATCGAGCCCCGTGTCTGGCTCCTTGCTCAGCGGGGAGCCTGCTTCTTCCTCTCCTCCTTACTCATGCTCCTTCTCGGTCTCTCACAAATAAATAAATGAAATATTTAAAAAATAATAATGAATTACATAGCTTGGAGAATCCAAGAAAGCTTTTGAAGTTGTTCCTTAGTTGTTAAATTAGGGAATGTGACAATGCACGTTCTGCGAAAGAATTGATACATGGATTTAGTCAGTAGTATCAGTGATTTGATAATCAGATTAAATATTGCCCCACGAAATTTGTTATACTGAAACTTCTAGAAAAACAATAAATACCAAGTTCGAAACATGTTCAAAGGATTTTTAAACTCTGCCTATATAAAGTTCATTTTGGAAACTTTGAATCCATATGTATAAATGTGCTGCTGAAAAGTAGAATCCGTGGGGCGTGTGGGTGGCTCAGTCAGTTGGATGTCCCGACTCTTGGTTTTCACTCAGGTCATGATCTCCACATCATAGAATCAAGCTCCATGCTCAGCCGGGAGTCTGCTTCTCTCTCTTTCTCTCTCCTTCTGCCCCACAATGCTCTCATGTGCTCTCTCTCTAAAATACGTAAATCTTTAAAAAAAAAAAAAAAGTAAAATTGGGCTTATATCAAAAGTGGCCTACTTTTAAAAACAGACATACATTCTGTTGATGAGCAAAATGCCCATCGCAGAATCAGCTGAGACTACCTAATAGGAATTTTGTCCTCTTCTGTGACTTTTTATCCTTTTGTCTCACATGAAATTTCTTGATTGTTTGCTCCTCTGTCACTTCTAGAAGTCTCTAGAAGGGTCTAGTAAACTGAACAGCTTGCCATTGAGTCCCAAAGTGACTCGGTGCCAGGGAGATGGAAAAAGATGAAGTAGAAGTGTAGCCTATATGGCATGAGTATACCCAAGCTCCACTGGAGACATAGTGGGCTCCAGAGGAGAAGGAAAGCCTCATCATCATCCCCTCCCCTAGCTACCTTACCACTCCTTGTGTCACTGTCTTTCCCACAGTCCCCCTCTGTCTACCATTCCTTGTGAACTCTTCCTCTCCTCCCCACTGCTCCTTCTGTCCATCTTGTCTGACATGGAAGATGGTTCTGTTCTGAGCTCTTTGGAGACCCACCGAAAGCTGAGCCTCAGTAATGTGATGACATGAAGGCTCACTGGCCCCCAGATGTTATTGACCCAGGAGGACATACAGCACATGTCCGAGCCAGTGTGGTGCCGAGTGAGGATTCGGCCATTAGGGCCTCGCATATACTTGGTGAGGGCTCAGGGTGATTACATTCTCTACAGTGTGTCCAAACATAGTGGACTTTCCTCAATGCCCACTTGCATGCCAGAACATTCTTTGCTGGAACCTGGTCAGTCCAAAAAGGACTTCTGTTCCCATTGATATTCAAAGATAGCAAGATGACTCATATTGTTCCCTTCCCTTCCCCTAGCACAAATATAGCCAGCCTTATCTGTCCCATTTCCCATCACTGCTATTGGTAGATGGTTAGGGAGAAAAAAATTCTCTACTTTGTTCTGCTTCAGGCCTAGCTAGTAAGAGTCAAATCCTTGTTTCAAAAGAGGAGTAGAGCATATTTAGTTCTTTTGTTTGTTTTTTAAGCAAAGATTTTGACAAATAAATATAAAATTGCACGTCCCATTTTTCTCCTCTCTAAACTTCCCTGCCTTCCATCCATTGCTTCTAGATTTAGTGTACTTTATATTTTAGTCTGTAATCCATACAGTGTTAGTTTTGTCAGCAAAATGCCTTTTCTTTTTCCTGGAATAAAGATGCTTTTTCTTTAAAAAGCACAGGTCAGGAAGCTGTGACGTGGGGAGGGGAGGGAATGCTTCTAGGCTCCTCTGACAAGTGTCTTTGTGGCCCACCACTTTGGGTCACTGGATGTTAGCTTGACATTTTAATGCCTATACTTTTTTTTTTTCCCCTAAAAAGCCCTGATTTTATGGCTTGCAATCTTCTACCTTGTCCCTCGGGATTTAGCACTCTGCCCTAGATCAGCTCATAATAAAAGGTTAGGTTTTCAGTACCCAAATAATGAGATGTCTTCCCTGGCTGCTTTGCTGAATAAGTTATCGCTTCCTCATGGAGTAGAGGAGAGAATGCCTTCTGGACAAAACTGAGTACACACCAATTGCGGCATCATTCCTTGGAGTTAGGGACAGTGGAGAGCAGAGACTCTGGGAGTGAATCTTCAGGGCGATTAGGACTCTCATTGATTATGGGGGAACTTTCTTTGTCTTGTCCCGCAGCGGTCCCTTATCAACGCGCTGTCTTTAGAGCTGAGTCTTACAGGCTATTGAGATGGTCATGACCATGACGGTGAATGGAGCTCGAGATGGTGGAGGTGGCCGAGGCAGGGGACGTAGGTGTGATGACGGTGGTGCAGGAGATGATAGCGATGGAGATGGAGGAGGTGGAAGGGTGATGACAACGGTGACAATGACAATATCAGAGTAACAACCACCAACCTATATTGAACGTGCCCCCACCATTCTGGGAGCCTTACAACTCAAGTAGCCTTTACAGTAACCCTGTGAGAGAGGTCCTGGCAATGCCCTGTGTGACAGGGATTCCGAGGCACAAGTAGATGGAGGGATGTGGCCCTGTCCCACAGCCAGGAAGCGTGGAGGCTGGGGTGTGGCAGATGAAGCCTGACCTGAGCCTGTGCTCTTACCTGGTGCGTGACCCTGCCTCCCCATCAAAACCTTGTGGCAATGGGGGAAAAGCAGCTTTAATCTCTCCTTGCGTCTTCGGCCCAGCTCAGTAACGCTCACCAAGCAGCGCACACTGATGAGAGTTCATTATCGCGCTGTCGGTTACTCTGGAGTATCGTGTAGGCAAAGACCCACTAGTTCGAAGCTTACGGCGTAGGCTGTAGGTTTTGAACAGTTTGAAAATTCACATGCCTTTTTCTCTTTCCTTCTTACTGAGGACTTGCCTCTGTCCCTTTTAAATCTGTGGTGCGCATTACTTGTTTTTGGAGAAGAGAGATCAAGAAAAGGACTCGACTGAGCCTCTGGTCTGTTTTAATTCTCTTCTGTTGAAGCTGGTTCTGTATTCCCAAAGAATTGGCACACGGGCAATCCCATTTAATATAGAAGATATTTTTAGTGAAAGGTTTTCACTCTGAGAATGGCCGTTGTGATGAGCACCGGGTGTTGGATGGGACGTGTTGAGTCTGTATTGCATGTACATCTGAAACTAACATTACACTGCATGGCGACTAACTGGAATTTAAATAAAAACTTAAAAAAAAAAAAAAAAGAAAAGGCAAAGAAAAGCTAAGAAGCAGCCTAGTTACCCTGAAGACCCCAAACATGGAATTGATAGAATTTCTGAAAATGGGTGTGAGGCATAGAGACAAAAAGAGAAGGAGCAACCAAAAAAAAAAAAAAAAAAAATCAACCAACCAACCAACATGACTGTGTTCAGAGATTGTAACTTGATGTTTTCCAGGTTTACGCATAAATTATCTCACTTGATAATGACGATTCTGTGAGGTGGCAGGATCGGTATGATTTTTCTCAGTTCACTAATATTACAGTGATGGGGAGTCTTTATTAAGAACTCAGTGTGTGCCAGACACTGTGCTAGATGCCTTACGTGCATGTCACCGCTGGATCCCGTCAGGCGGGGGCGACGGTCACCCGCTGTTCTGGCTGAGGAAGTGTTGCTCACCTGGGCAAAGCCACGCTGTCTCAGAGGAAAGCATCCGTATTCTTGTACAAATAAGAAACTAAGACCCAGAGAGGCCTTAAATCCTGCCACTGAGTCCTGCCGGAGTGGGGAGTGCCAGTCCGGTCTGAGCGACTGCAGCCTCTGGGTTTTCTCGAACTGTCTGGTGCGTGTTCCACGTCTCACCCCAGTGCCAGTGGCACGTGACAACCAGATTCTCCAGGTGCTGTAGAAGGTCTTTGTGGGCAACCCTAGAGGGGCCAGGCCCTTGGCATTCTCGTGTACCTAGAGACGGGCAGTGAGCCAAAGCTTCTCGGAGGAGGGAATGAGGGGGGCCCCGAGGGCGGCTTCTCATCTCAGGATGTGGTGCTTGTTCTCTTTTCTTGCAGAAGGTCGACGTCCCTGTGATGCTGCGGCTGCTCAGGGAGCAAAGGATGTTCATGATCCAGACCATCGCCCAGTACAAGTTTGTCTACCAAGTGCTCGTCCAGTTCCTCCAAAACTCCAGACTCATTTAACCCCCCGACCCAGCTCCTGCAAGAGGACCCAGCTCCGTCGTGCAGACGGGGAGGCACCTCCAGGCAGCACCTCCCCCCGCGGGGCGTGGATGGCCAGAGCAGGCAGGTCATGGGCTCCCCGAGGACAGGAGCCGAGAGCATTCACAAACATCATAGATTATTTTATATGAGATAATTTATTTTTTTCCCCTTTGGGATAACTTTTATGAATCGTTGTAATTCAGTTTTCACAATAACGTAGTACCTTTCATTTGAACCGTATTTTGACTGATCTGCATTGTAAATATGTCAGTAGGAAGGGCTGTCTGGTAGATCATCTGGAGGACAGAGGCATAAAGGGAACACATCTCTAGTGAAGTTGCGGCCAGATTAGTAACTGACCCTGAAATTCAACAGCCTGATCCTTCACATCCAAATCCAACATGGCAAGAAAATTAATTTGTTCTAAAATAAAGATAGGGGCCAAGGCCCTTCCCTGAAGGGAAAAAACAACAACAACAAAAAATCCCCACTATTCTCTTACATTTGGGGGCCTTGATCAAGGCCAGTGGCCTCCCTTCTTCCTTTCTGCCCTCATGCTCAGCAGCTCAAGTTAAAGACAGGAACAGCCATCATCCAGGCTGAGCGAGGAGCTCTGTACTGTACCCTTCTCAGCACTCCCTTCTGTTGGAGTCCGGAGCCTGTGTTCCCTGCCAGGGAAGCACCCTCTACCACTACTGCTCCCTGTTTGCTCAGCGGGCCCCAGTCCGGTGGTCTTTGAGGCTCTGGGCCAGGCCATCTGTGCAGCTAGGCCTTCTGCCTGATTGAGAGAAGATAATGGCCCTGAGTGGGAAGAGAAAGGAGACGGGTAGGCTCTTGATACCATTTTTTATTTAAATAGGCTTTGTGTGCTGGACAGAGGCAGGAAGGTCGAGGTGCTGGGACGTTCTGTCTTTCCATCAGTCACTAAGTCATTGGGAATGCCGTACAGGGAACAGTTGGAACAGCTGATTGATGGGGGCGCTTTGGCACTCGGGTGGGGGGCGCCCCGGCCAAGCTGCGCAGTGTGAGGCCCCTCCCAGCTGTGCGGCTCTCACTGCAGACTTTGGCCTGCAGGAGCGGCACTAAGCCCACTCGGGACCCCGTCCTCCACATTTTGGCCACTGGATGCAAGATGTGGGGATCTGTGTCACACAAAGCCCTTCGCTGCTTCCCTGTTCTCCGTGCCCCCCCTTCTCCGGGCACTTCTCGGCTCGCCCCTGTGTGTCTCCTCCTGAGCCTACGCTGGTCATTGTCCTGAATGTCTTAGGTCAGTATGCAGCAAGTCATGCCCCACATTTTCCCTCTAGCTGAATTTTAGGACTTTGCTTCTCTCCTTAGTTCTTTCTTGAATGCAACTTCCAAACCGTGGTTTTGTTCTTAGAGTTGGCATTTGTGGGTGTCTCCTTGTATAAGCTTTCCTCTGCTGCCGCCTTTTTGTTTTGTTTTTCCTGAGCTGAACACGTTCAGAAAGAATGGCATCAGGTTAGCCAGGAAGAGCAAGCCCGCGTGACCTCCGGTCACCTGTGGCCCCAGAGGGCGTGGAAGGGGATTCCCGATGAGCTGCTTTGGAGCGGAAGTCCACTCCGTTTCACATGGGGCTGGGGCTGTGGCGGTGGTTCTCTCTTAGACTCAGAGAACCTGGTGATGAAGGGCCTCCTCTCTTCTACTCCAAAGTCTGAAGCATCAGTCAAATCAGTCAAGGAGGGTAACTTCAACTAAGCTCTCGAGATTCTAAGGTTTGCGTGTGCTTTCTAGAAAAGAACACCATGAGTATGCCCTACATTTTCAACGGCACAGAGCTCATCACCCTCACCAGGAGACACCTGGAGCTTGGATCATCGACAGGCAAAGAGGTATCTGTTTCCTTGGACACTTTTCCATCCTCAGGATAGTCTGCCATTTGGGATGTTTTCACAGTTGGTCTGCAGCTCCTGGCTTCTCTGATGGTCATCGGTATTTCTGTTCCGTCTCTTCGGCCCCAGCGCGGGCCCTGTGAGATGGAGTCTCACGTGGGCAGCATGTAGAGCTGCTGTCTCTTTGAGCTCATCACACCTGCTCTTCCTTTCAACCCGCCCGCCGTCGTCACTTTGTGCTTCGGGAGTAGTCATTAATGCGCACGACCCAAGGAAGGGGTAGGTTTGCTGTCCAACCGCCTCGCCAAAGTTTCTGTCGAACCCCAAAGGAAACCACTTCAAAGTTACTCCACATATTTCATTTTTAAAAACAAATGTTTTTGGTTCTGTCGCGCATTTTGCATCCGTTTTCCCCATCCCCAGCAAATGCCGGCACAGCTCCTGTGAAATTAGCAGCAGGCATCCAAAGTCCTTCTAGAGGCATCTGCATAATAATTGCACAGAGATGCTTTATATCCGGGAAGCAAGCCAAGGAATAAACCTTGAAGCAAAGTGTATTAAATTAGTTATCTAGTTAGCTTTTGGACTGAGTTCTTGATGATGGATCAAGTCTGAAGCTGAAGCTGTCGGGGTCTATTTTTTTCTCTTTGGATGTGAAGAGAGAAAATTAGAGGAGGAGGGGGGAGATGCCATCTTGCAGCAAAGCCATTCACCACTGTGGGGCCTCTGGTTTTTAAGTTTTCCAGTTGAAATGTTTCATTTCCGGGACCCGCACTCATTCGGGCACAGGGAGCCAGCATTTGTCCTTATTTGCCATGGTCCCTGGATGGCGGGGGCTGAGTCTGATGTCTTCATCCTTGAGCGGAGCTGAGCCGAGCCCATTGGTTCCCTTGGGCTCTAAGGAGACACCCCCTCGGTAGGATTTGCATTTAACACACCTCTTTCCTCGGCTAGGAGGCAAAGGAGGATTTGGCTGCATTGGAGAGTAATGCCACACGTTGATTTCTTTATAGGAGAGGAAAGAGGGGTGAGCTCCTCTTCCCAGTGAGTGGGCAACAGCGAGATTGGGAAAGGGGAAAACCTCTCAAACGTGGAGTATTTTGAGCACTGTGCTTCCAAGGAGCTTAAATGGAGAGAATTTTACTTTTACAAACTTTATGATCCTAGATTTAGATTAAGAAGAGGGACATGATTTATTTATGATTTGATTTTTCCTATGATTTACGCCTCATTGCTTGTCTGAGACTCACGTGGCTGTCTCCGGCCCCTTCCTCCACCAGCCTGGTCAGAGGGGCTCTGTGGGCCCCGTCGAAAGGGTTCCCGTGGGACCTGACCACCAGCTTTTGCAATACTCACTTATCCTTTATCTTGTCTACTCTTACCTTCTGAGGTTCGGTTTTGGACTCCAGGGCGTGCAGGAGGTCAGCATTGTTACCAGCTGCTTCTCTCATCTTTTCGGCCTAATTACCGGTTGACCAGAGGAAATTGACAGTAGCTGGACCAGTTTTTGTTACAGTGACAGAAAACTCGCATGAATCAACCTAATCTGTACAGTATTTCTCTTCCCCCTGATAGAGTAAGGTCCCAGCACACCGTATGTCATTTCTCCACACAAGTGCAAATGAACAGGAGAAGCATGTGAGATGGGCAGCTTGGCCTCGCCGTGGTGAGCTTTGCCCTCCGTGCACGGGTCACCTCCTGGGGCTGGGAAGTCGCTCTTCGCAGAGATGTTAGTAGACCTGGACGCTGGTGTGTTCTCATGCGCAGGGTTGGCCATCAGGCCCATCGCAGTGGGGTTCTCAGCTGCCGTCTTTTGACGTACGGTCTGTGTACGTCAGACCTAAACCCAGTGGTCGTGGCACGTGGCACGTGGGCCAGAAGGTGTCCGCAGCCAGAAAGTAGAATGTGCCTTCGAGGCTCATTCCTCCACTTCTGGTGATGTGTCTGGTGGTGAAAGCAGGTACAACTACTGACTTTCTTTCTGGGGAGATGTGTCCACCATTTTGAGATGTGGGGAGTGCCAGGGAGCTGAGACATAAGGACAGGACTGGATCAGACCCACGTGACTGTTACTGTTTTCCTCCTTCTTCCTCCATTTTGGCAAATCTCTTGGGGGTCCCAGAGGAGGAAATTTCCAGAAGTACCAAGTAATCACTGTTGGGGTCCTTAGGTGGCCCTGTGTGGGCAATTCCACTTCCTCACGTTTTACCAAAGACTCTTCTGCTGCCCTGTTTTGCTTTATTCCTATTATTTTATCAGCTGCCCGTCAGGCTCTTATTTAGTGATTTCTTTTTGTGAACAAAGTAGCCACTCAGCTACTTTTTCTCTGCTTCCAGAAGGAGAAATTCGGATTTTCCATGGATACTGCACAAATTTCCCAGTGGCCTACGGCATTCTGGATGACAAATTACTTGGCCCTATAGGGTGGAAATAATGTTAGTTGGCCTATACGGTGGAAATCTCTAAGATGTTAAATAACATTTGAAACTTCTCTTGGATGCTGTGCAAGAAAACAGAATGGTTCTTGTCTCTGCCTCGGCTCCCCAGACATCTGGGGGCAAAAGACCTTAGTGATGCCTTCTTTGAAAGTAACAGCAGCGTGCCTGGGAGAGATGTGGGGGTACAGCCAATCAAATCTGCCCATCCAAAGGTGTTGCCCCCAGATCACTGTTATTCACGGGATCCCATAAAACTCCGCAGCCAGCTTGTCTAATATGTAACCCTTATCCGGCCTGTGCTCACATTCTGCGTTTGGGTGATAAAGTCAGGTGGGTGAGCGTTTGTGTTCTGCCTACCTTTCTTATCTCTTAGCTGAACAGGACTGCATCTCCTGCAAGGTCAGACGAAAAATGTTCCCTATGGAAATGTCCTTGAGCCTGGCATATTGAGCGTCTGGCTTCCATCGACTGCATGAGACCGGACAGCTTATTGTTGCCGGGGACAGTGACGTGGGAAGGCGTGCATCAGTTCCTACTGTGCAGAGTTCAAACGCAAGTTCAGGGACCTTTTGTGACAAGGCAGGAGGGCGAGAGCTGGTGTATGGCCTGGCCATGACGAGCATCTGCATCGAAAGTCCCTGTTTCTTCTGTGGTGCTCGGGCGGTCAGGATCATTCTTTCCCAAAGATGCCATAAGCTTGTCCAGGGAAGTTATAAATGGGAAGAGGAAGAGGGAGGGCATTTCAGAGCAGCCCTGAAGTTGCTCTCCAAAAAAATGTTCTGGTTCACAAGTAATTTTCTGAACTCTGGAACGTCTCCTGCTTCCTTCTCTGTGCAGCCGGAGGGATGGAAAGCGCGTGGTGGCGGCCGAGGAGAGACGGGGCTGCGGGCTTGGGGTCTGTTTCACCCTTGCTCGCAGTTCCTAGCGGCCCTCGCCGCCATGGTGGAGCTCGCTGAAGGTCAGGGGTTCGGGCGCGTGCCTGGGGGTGCCATCGCCCCTCCTCCCACTGGCACTTTGCCTTTCTTTGCAGCCTCATTAGCAGAGGGTCCTGCTTCCCCAGCCCCCGGTGTCCACAGCCACAGCCCCACATGTCGCCATCACTTCCTGCCCTCCGGGGGACGGTCGCCGACCTTGTTCCTGTTGGTAGCACATTGTGTTTTGTGATCGGGGCACAAAAATGGGGAGGATGTCAGTACAGCAACCGCAGTGGCTCCTTGTCTCACTGGGGGGCATGGGCAGGACTGGTTTGTGACATCGCCTCCATTCCAAGAGCACTCGCTTGCTTAGGGCTCTGCTGACCTCTTCTTTTGCTTTATGGGTCTACTCTCACTTGGCTTTCCTTTCCCTACCCTTCTGGCAAAATACAAACCCTACAGAATAGTCCAGTCTTGTAGGACCACTCCCTGAAGCTGCTCTAAATTACATAATTAAGAAATCTAAATTTAAGTTTTAAAAGCTTGCTAAGTTTGAAGGAACAAGATCTGGCAAATGGGAAGAACCAGAACGAATGAAAAATGGGTACCCGGGTGGCTCAGTCGGTTAAAACTGTCTGCCTTTGGCTCAGATCATGATCCCCGGGACCTGGGATTGAGCCCCAAGTTAGGTTCCCTGCTCAGCGGGGGTCTGCTTCTCCCTCCGCCCCTCACCCCACTCGTGCTCTCCCTCTGGCTCTTTCTCAAATACAATCTTTAGAAAATTGTCATCAACCAAGAAGTTGCCTCGGTGGTAGACACTGTCACTCCTCAGTACCGGGCGGGGAGGGGGGAGGATGGATTTGATCATCAGTCCTGTTTGGAGCAAGGATTGGAGCAGTGGTACTTTCTGGGTCTTTCGAGGTGAACATCTGTGCATTCCCAGGGGCTGCATCGGCAGAGTGACGTGTGTGGTCAGATTCATTTGTGTCGGGCTTCCTCCTCCTGAGCCCCGCTCCGTGGGGTATGGCCTCTTCACGGGGAGGGGCCGATGTGGCGCAGCCGGGAAGGGGCGGGGTGCCCAGGAGCTGGGACCCGTTGTTCGGTGACCACTTCTCCGCTGTCCAGGGAGGAGCCACCCTGTGCCCTGTCTTGTTGTTTGTCCCCAGCCTTGTCCTCCCAGAAACCCAGATGCCTTCTCACCTGACCGCAGGTTCCCAGGGGAAAGCTGAAAAGAGGGGGCGGGGATCTTTTTGTGCCTTGGGGTGGGGGGTGGAACCATTTTGCTAAAATCTCAGGAATCCTGTTTGGAGTCAGGGTAGCTCTCCGAGTAGGGGAGCCTGGCACCCTGCATTCCTCAGGGGCCGCCCCCCAACTACAGTGTTAGCTAGTAACTCCCCGCAGCAGGGCCCGGCAGCTGGAATTCAGAGCCTTTGTTTCGTTCAGTGTGAACACTGTAAAACGTTCCCTTAACTAAACTTTCTTGCCAGTTTGGAATCTTAAAAATCTATTAACTGTATACCCTTCCAAAAGTAAGGTTACTCTTCATCAGAGATGATTTCCTGTCTGTCCTGTGCTCCTTCACATGGCCAGCTGCCACGCTTGAGGATTCTTAAATGAGAAAAGCGGAAAGTTTACATATGCAGATGACTAAACACATCACCTTGTATTATTCGTGTCCCATCGAACACCAGGCCAACGTAGTTGGTTCCACTGGACTTCTGGCTCTGTTACTTAACTCAGTATTTTGACGCTTTCCTTGTCTGTGTTTTATAAGATGTTGTGAATTGTACCTTTCAAAACAATTGGCATTTCCTAGGTTTCCTCTTGAAACCGCGTGCGGACAGCTCCCCAGCTCAGACACCAGTTGTTCTGAAGGCTTAGATGCCTTCGGACTTCTAGGGGCGGGTCAGCCCGGCGGGGCAGGCGGCTGTGAGCTGACCCGGAATCGCAGCCGTCCAGGACCACAGTCGCTGGGAGCACGCGTTCCAGGCTGGGCCTGCGGATCCCGACGTCCCCTGTCTTCTCCCCTCGCTGGCGACCAGCTACCTTGAAAGATACAAGTCCGGTCTCTCTACGACAAACGGGAGCTGTAAGGGGACGGGGCCGTGAAGAAGCTACAGGACATTCCCTAAGTCAGGGAGTGATTTATTAATATCCGTGACAACTCTAATTTGGTATAGTCTCTCTCTCAGTTTAATAATACTGAAAGCCTTAAAGAAAACTATGCATGCTATTCTATGTGCTTTTTTATATCAGTAAATAAGCTTATGCTTGCCAGTTTTGTACACAATTATGAGGTGTGTAAAACTGACTTTTGACAGTATTTTTTGCACTGTTATCTGTTTTTATAAAGTCTTTCGATAGTGGTCCTAGTTGGATATTGTTTGTTCTCACCGCCCTTGTCATTGCTGTAAAGTGTTTCATATGTGCCTTTACAAATGTGAGATCTCTATCCTGATTTTTTTGTAAGAGATATCTATTGACTTCCATATGCAATAAACTTTTTTTTCTCCAGAGAAAATAGTTGAATCTTCTCTCTTCGGTGTCATCCGTGTTTGCATTAGATGAAAGCACCTCCGTCCTTTACTTGTAGGATTGTTTTCACGGGCAACAGTACCTGGTAAAATCTGCTTTTTCACTGTTTTAAAGCCTGTTTATCTCTACCCACTTTTCATTCCTGTATAACAAAATCGTACTGAAGAATTCGTTTGAAATTTCCAAAGTTGTCACAGTTATTGAAAAAAAAAAAGGCCTGCCCAGGGTGCTCACTTGGAATGACGAATTAAGGGGATCTGTCCCACCAGCGCCGCGATAACCCTGATCAAGCACTAAGTCCCTTCCCCCAGCTGTCACTTCCTCAGACCCCAGACTGTCCACATGGAAACGACAGGCCCCCGGCTGCTCTGGGACACCCATATTCTTAGTTTGTCCTTCAGTAGCTCCCGTCTAGGTTTTAAAAAGGCCGCCCTGCCCATATTTTTATGGCATCAACTGCCGGAGACATCCACAGCGAACCCCTGGTGAGGAGGGTGGCCACAGTGTGTCGAGGAGAAACAGGACAATACACTCACTTCTGTGTTAATCCATTTTCCCTCGTCACTCCACAAGGAGTCCACTCACTGCGGCCCCCGCGTGTTTCAGGCCGCTCAAGTGGGAATACCGGGAGCCACTCTGGGGTGAGGGGGGGCAGCAAGCTCGTCTCCTCAAACACAGAAATAGTTCTGTGTATATGTTGACGGGGGCAACAAAGCAATCAACAGGTCTTGAAGGAAAAACTCCATAACGTTAAGAAAGAAGAAAACCCAGGGGCGCCTGGTGACTCAGTGGGTTAAAGCCTCTGCCTTTGGCTCAAGCCATGATCTCGGGGTCCTGGGATCGAGCCCCACATCGGGCTCTCTGCTCAGCGGGGAGCCTGCTTCCTCCTCTCTCTCTGCCTGCCTCTCTGCCTGCTTGTGATCTCTGTCAAATAAATAAATAAAATCTTAAAAAAAAACAAAAAAACCCAGAGAGCAAAAGAAGCGTAAGGAAAACATTCACAGACATGCAATGAAATGACAAAAGCAGGGTCAAATAAGTCGATTTTGTGATTTTACATCTTGATAAAAACAAAGGGGAAAACGTTATCTGACGTACCAGTTAAGCATGACGGAAGGAAAGAGCGCATTCATAACAGCTGTGGAAAATGCAGGCTCTAGGGACGCCTGGGTGGCTCAGTTGGTTAAGCGGCTGCCTTCGGCCCAGGTCATGATCCCAGCGTCCTGGGATCAGGTCCCACATCGGGCTCCTTGCTCGGCAGGGAGCCTGCTTCTCCCTCTGCCTCTGCCTGCTGCTCTGTCTACCTGTGCTCGCTCTCTCTCTCTCTAACTGATAAATAAAATCTTTAAAAAAAAAATGCAGGCTCTAGGAATGACGATCTATGGGTAGGACCTATATAAACAAAGCCTAACCGTTTTGAGGCAAAACAAACTGATAAACTCACCACATTCTTGGATAGAAAGACTCGTTACAGAGAATTCCGCGCCTGTGCATCACTCACCGTGCAGGTCTGATACATTCCGAACAGCACTTTCTCGGGGAAGGACAGAAAGGCCGAGAGCGGCTTGGCCAAATGATGCTCAAGGACCACGGAGGGCTACACGTGGGAGAATGGTCAGAACAAGTCAAGAGAACACGGGAGACAAGCCCTACTAGGTACTAAAAAAGTTTCTCAATGCCGCAATAATTGAGATACAGAAACAAACCTAAATCTTAAGGGCCGATAATGGGACTGTTTCAGATCAGCAGAGAAAATCAATCCATCAATGCTGCTGCCATAAGCGGCTAGCAATTCTGAAAATTAAAAAAAAATTTTAAGATTTATTTATTTGACAGATCACAAGTAGGCAGAGAGGCAGGCAGAGGGGGCGGGGGGAGCAGGCTCCCTGCAGAGCAGAGAGCCCGATGCGGGGCTCGATCCCAGGACCCTGAGATCATGACCTGAGCCGAAGGCAGGGCCTTTAACCCGCTGAGCCCCCCAGGCGCCCCTGAAAATTAAAAATGTTAAAGAGTACAACTGGATCTCTTTCTGTTAAATTCCAGGCAAAGCAGAGACTTTAAAAACGGTGTTATTTCCTTTCTTCATTTAAAGATGAAAACATTTTCTTTTCTTAACAATGAAAACTTTCTACAGCAAGGGTCATGAAAAATAAAGTGAATGGCCGACCAGGGAAAAAACATTTTCAGGACATGGCAAAGAGTTAATATCCCAAAATACATTGAGCTCTTATAAATTATTATGATGGGGCGCCTGGGTGGCTCAGTCGCTTAAGCACCAGACTCTTGATTTCGGTTCAGGTCATGATCTCAGGGTCGTGAGATCAAGCCCTGCGGCGAGCCCTGTGCTCAGTGGGGAGTCTGCTTCAGAGTCTCCCTCTGCCCCTCCCCGCGCTAAGAAAAATCTTTAAAAAATAAAAAATAGGGCGCCTGGGTGGCTCAGTGGGTGAAGCCGCTGCCTTCGGCTCGGGTCGTGATCCCAGGGTCCTGGGATCGAGTCCCGCATCGGGCTCTCTGCTTAGCGGGGAGCCTGCTTCTCCCCTCCCCTCTCTGCCTGACTCTCTGCCTACTTGTGTAATCTCTGTCTGTCAAATAAATAAATAAAATCTAAAAAAATAAATAAATAAATAAATAATATTATGAGAGACATGAGTAGCGAGGCAGGCAACGACTGTGAATATCGACCTGCGGAAGGAAAAGAGGAATTCCTAAGTAGCGGGGACGGTGTCGCATCTCGTCAGTACCTGCAGGGTCAACAGTAACTCCGCGGGGGACCGGCGACACCACGTCAAAGAGCGCACTGCCCTGACAGGAGCGGAAAACAAACACGGCCAACGCTGGACCTTCTTGGTACCCCGTGCAGCGTTTTAAAAAGGAAGTGTGGCCCCAATTAATCAGATTTTAGTAATTTTCACGACGGGATCCTGAAATTCCACGTCTAGGAATCTAGCCCCAAAACGCTACCACCTGAGGGCAAAGCTCTGCGTGGACGATTGTGCCTTGTGGCAACTGTTCCTCGTAAGGGCAACCTGGGAAAGCCACGCGTCCGTACACAGGCGGGGTAAGTGAGGGCCCAGCCAGAGCCATGTTCTGGCTAATCTGCCAACACCGGAGTGAGAAGAGGTCCGTCTTGTTAAGGCGCAGATAGTCACAAAATGCGACGGCGCGGCCGGTTCTGCCTTCTTCGAATCTCTTCGCGGACACGCCTTCCGGGGGCGCGGGGAGAGCTGGCACCGCCTCAGCGCGCACTTTCCAGGGGTCACCTCTGGGGAGTCGGGACTGGAGAAGAAAGAACAGCTTATTTTCTCCAGTATTTACATTTTGGGGGAAAGTATCACTTTCCTAACATTTATAACACCTATGGGGGTGCGGTGCTGGTGGCTAGACTTATTTTGGGGTTCCTCCAGAGTCCATTAGCGTTCCCCAAGCACTGCGCTCCCTGGAGCCAGGCCCCAGGCCTCACTCCTCTCTCCCCGCACTTGGGAGTGTTCTGCATACAGTAGGTGCTCAGTAAGCGCCTTACTGCACTTCCCTGAACAAGAGAATGCATTCTGCCTGCTGAATCCCCACTGTGTGCAGTTAGCCCTGTGTGTGTGACACACGTGGACGTGTGAGATGTGTGCCTGTGGGTATCGGTGAGGCCGGAAGGGTAAGGTGCAGGATTACAGCCGCTCAAGCAGCTTGTGGCTCCTGAATACGGAGGAAAACTCAAGTGCAGACCCCAGCAGGCTTTAATTATTACCAGTGGGCAAGTGCCTCTCTTTGGACTGCGGGAGCCTCCTCCAGGAAGCAGAGTGGCCTAGGGGGTGTGGGCGTAGGGCCGGGCCTTGGGAGGCAGTTGCTAGCAAACAGCCCCAGGTTGCTGCCCTCCGGGCTGTGGGAAGCCGGATTCCTGCCGGCCGCGCAGGGACAGATCGTGTTTGCTCAATAACAGAGTTGGTAAGGAAAAAAAATTTTTTCCTTCTCCAGCTTACCCTGGAGGGCTTCCAAACAAGGAGAGTCCCGCAGGAGAACAATCAACAGAATGAGGAGTGGAAAGTCTGCTTTCAGATAGAGAAGGGGGGGGAACCACCGAGAAAGCGAAGCAAGACCTTTATATGTTAAAGGGAATCCAGATACTAGACGGAACGAAGCCTCAGAACAGACGCTGTCCCCTGCCAGGGTGGGGCACTCAGGTCACTTCATTGCACCTTCTTTCTTCCTCCAAGGTCACCGGGCCCTGAGAGCCAGTTAGGCTGAACCCGGTGCGCAGAACCGCAGGACCGCAGGACGGCGGTGACCGCCCCTCCCGGACCCGGCTCCCGCAGACAGAAGAAAAGGCAAACTTCAAATACCGTCACCTTTTTTATTCTCCCTCCTCATTCCCGTGCGGTCACAACATCATAATAGGCACGAAGGGAAAAATAACCATATATATTTTGTTAAACTCAAACTGCCCAGAATCTATGATAACACACGAAAGCACGCCACTCTCTCGTAGGGCAACGGAAGCATTCCAAAATTATTTTGGTACTAAGAGTAAAGGCAAAGACCAACTTCCAGGTAAGCCGTGTGGTGAGGTTTAAGGGCGAGGAGCGTTTCATTCCAGCGATTTTCCGGAAATGCGGGAGTCGTGTATAGGACTGGAAATATTCAAATCCGGGAAGGCTTCTGCGTTAGCATTTAAATAAAAATGATCAAGTTGGCGTGTTCTCAGTGGCTTTCAATTTCCTGTTTGATCTCGGAGATGTACGGGTGGTCCCTGCCGTGGGCCACTTCCATGATGGCGATGGCCTAGGAGAGGCAGAGACAAGTGAGCGGCCGCGAGCCTGGAAGCAGCCCCCTCTCGCCCACACCCTGCACCGCGGGCCCCCCGACCCCAGCCGCACTGCTCTGCGCCTTCCAGGCACAGGACACACACGGGCTCCTAGAGCCCCCTTCGCCTCCAGAGCCTGGCCGCCTTCTTTTTTTTCCTTTCTTTTTAAATAGGCAAGATTATCTGATAACCAACTAGTCACCCAGTCTGCACCACTAGAACATTACTATAGCTGAAGAGATGATGCAGAGAAACTGACTTCGTGCCATTCTAGATACTGCAGGGAGCAATGCTTTAGGGACGGAATGATTTGGCTGCCCTCAACCAGGTAAACGGGCTGGAACAGAGAAGTCCACAGTGAACCTCACGTCAAACCTATTCCGGTTTTAGTTGACGCCTGCTAATCCGTAAGACACGAGGAAACTGTCCTTCCCTTTCAACGGGCACATCTCCCTTGTAATACATATTCTTAAAAAAACCTTAAAATAGTTGCGGGTCTCATTTGAGGAAGCCGGAGAGAACATATTTATTAAAAGGCTTCTTCACAGTGGGGCAAAAGAAAGTGGAAGGGTTGCTGGGGGGGGCGGGGGAGGGCTCCATCACTTCGTCGCTCTGTGACCTTGGGCAATTTGCTTAACTACTCTGTGCCTCACTTTCCTCATCTGCAAAATAGGAAGGATGCCTACCTCTCAGAGTTGTTAGTACACATGAAGTGTTTAGAATAGGGTCTGGCACACAGGAAGCATAGCCCAATGTTATCTCTACAAATTTATTTTGCTTTTTTGTATTCAACCATATTACTCACATATAGAAATTCACTCTCCAAACAGGTAACTTCTGAGGGCTGATGACTCTAATGGACAAACTTTTCATTTATACCATTCACTTCACAGATCTCAAACCGACAGGAGGCAGGCCAAGAACAGTGTGAGCCTTCAGGAATGTCCTGTATCAAATGCCTCCCCTGCTCCCTCTCCTCTGTGTTCAGTTCAGGACTCACGCTCCTTGCCCAAATCTCCTGTGTCCTTCACTGATGTCGTCCCTCGTTACCTACCAGCACCTTGCCCCTGTGACCCAACTAGTCAATTTTCCCTCCATTCACCAAGACAATAAATCTGTTACCTTAGGAGGTAAATGCTATGGTTTATAAAGCAGGGGGGGGGGGGGTTTACACTTACTCACACTTCTAGCCTAGTTGGGCCTGGACCCTTCCATTTGGGATTTGGGACCTTACACCACCTTCCCAAGTAGTCTACTGGGGAGATACAGGGAATTTGGCCCCAACCTTCACAGACATTTCCTTACAGGACTCAACAGTCTCAAAGATTACATTTCATCACCTGTTAACTTCCACATAAAGAAGAACCAAATATTCAGGACAGTGATTGTGAGCTCCGGTCAGGTAACAGGTCGGGGCCCTGCCCTATCGCCCACACAAGGCAGCTGTGGATACCGAGGGAGGCCAACACTGCCCAAGGGCCTGGTCTGCCCAGGTGTGGGTCACAGCCTCAGCGAGTGGAGTGGACACTTCCAACTCAGAGAGACCCCAGTCTGAAGAAAGGCCTCAGTCTGTTTGGATCTCAATTTTTCCATCAGGAAAATCTCATTTTTGTGAGAGTTAAAAGAAAAAACAAAACACAGGAGGTTCCTGCCATGTAGCCGGCATTGGATGAACAGGGATGACAACTATTAAGTACATTTTAGGAACTGCTAGTGCGTAATTATAATCCAAAGGACAGACAAATGGAAGATCCCCTCAGCACGGTCCCCTGACCCACCCTGTGGCCTCTGTCCATGCCCAGGGCTTCCGCAGGATGGGGCGGTCCCCCCCCTCCCCAGTCACAGGCTGTGCCCAGAAGGGTAGCCAGCCCCTTGGTGGGCGCACCCCTCTCCTACGGGAGGGCCTGGGTGCAGACCAGGCAAAGGCTCCATCACTTACCCCACTCTGACCTACCCAGCCTTCCTCCCCCCACCTCTCTGGCTGGAGGTGGCTCAAGAGTGGGTCAAATCTCTAGCACTTGAGTCACTCAGCCCTATCAGGCAGGAGAGCAGGGAATGAAGGGGCCGTGGGGCACTGGGACCCCCAGCCCCACGCTGTCGACGTACCTTCTTCAGGGCTTTCTCCCCAGCAGCTTTGTCTTCCAGGCCCATGTACAGCCTCCCCAGCTTCAGCCACATGGAGGCCACGTTGAGTGAGTACAGAGGGTAGTGCTTGCTGCAGGAAGAGGAGAAGGTAACAGGCCACTTGTCAAAGGCCCGTGAGCAGCCCGTAGACCAGGCACAGTGAGCCCACAGCTGCCCAGCCCACAGCCCGCTCCCCACGGCGGCTAGGCTCCTCCAAGCCCTGGCAGGTGCTGGGGGACAGTGTGGATGGCTCGATCCTAAGCACCCCAGAGGCACTTCCTTTCACGCAATTCGTGTGTTTCTGAAAAGCTACAGAAAAACTGCAGGGGAAATCCTACACAAAAACATTAATAAACACGACATTCAATCCTAGTCCCAGATTTTTGCTTTGGGTGCACCCAGAGCAGGCACTGGGAAAACATCTTTTAAAGTGAATCCTCTATTTACGAAGACACTAGGCCTATCCCCTCATATTAAAAAGACAGTACACCTAAAGCCACACACCCCCGTGTGTCTCAGGACCCCAGCTTTCTGTCACACTCTATGGCATCAGCTGGTTTAGCAAAGCTGCCAGCGCTCTGCAGTCAGGACACCTACTTCTAGATAAACTTCTCTGTTGTCCAGTAGGGGCTTTAGATACAGCCGGCATTCCCTCTCCACATTTTACAAGGCTGACGGGTAAGGCCTGCCAGAGAAAGAGACCAAGAGGCAGCTCATGGGTGAGAGCACACGGGGGGAGAGAGAATGCATGTGTGCGTGCAGGTGTCGATTTACAGACCGGTCTGTATGGAGCTACCCACAAGAGCCACCCAGAACAGGCACATCCTAGCTGTATTCCTGGGCAGGCGGCATCATCTGCCCAGGGGAAGCTGTGGCGCCAGAGCCCGCCTCCAGGAGGGGCTCACTAAGCTAAGGAAGGGTCCAGGGGAGCAAGGCCCTGCTGGGAGACAGACCACAAGGCGAAGATGATCTCGTATCTTTCTCTCTCCCTCATCCTCTCCCTCCAGATCTCACAGAGGGCAGCGGGCATAAGACCAGAGGCCTTTCTCACCTAGGAAGATGACAGGCTTTGAGAGCCTCTGTGATGTAGCAAATAGTTTCTAAGAGCAGATTTTTAGGAGCTGGTTTCCCTTGAGCTCCCCCTGATGGCTTATCTGGGCAAGGCAGGGTAAGTGGAAGGTCCTGGAAATCCAGACTGGACACAAACTTTATAGTCCCCAACCTCAGAACCAGAGGGAGTGCTGAGGGCTTCTCAAATCCGTGAGAGACACCGGAGGTGCTTCTGGGGCACAGGGATCTCAGGTCTAATGCCCAGGGATGCTGAGTCACTTGGGTCTCAGGGAGACCCTGCAAATAAATGTACAACGTGAATGCGTTTAACACGGGCCCCACTGATAAGATCTAGGCCATCCCAGCCCTGAAATGGCTAATCAGAGCCTCAAAACTCCATCGGTCACGCACTTTGAGGTTTAAAAACCCTCTCAATAGGAAACTTCCCTGGGGCTGATATTCACTATTCCTGGAAGCTAAAATCCAGCTTGCTTTATTCAGAACGAGGGGTGGGGGTGTGGGGGCTTGGGGGGGTCAATGGATAACAGAGCCAACACAATGGTCCTAGCATGTTCCCACTTGCAAACTGGGCTGCAAATTCAAAAAGCCTAAGAAGGGGGTGGAGTGACTAACAAGGGAAAAGCAGGGACGTGAGACCCCCACTTACCAATGAACAAGTGTGTTTACCTTGGAAGGCGTGGGAGGGAAAAGAAACAAGCCGGTGGCTTCTTAATACTTATAGGAATTAACTACTTTGGATACAGCACCCTGGACAGGTCCCGGCAGGGCTCTTGCCCGGCGCCCCCTTCCTAACCTCAACCTGCCTCCACAGGCATCTCTTGCAGACGGCCGACCCAACAGGCCGGGCCCGACGCAGCAGCAGCCTGCACCTGGGCCTCCAGGTGTGGGTGCGGAAGGAGAAAGCTGTTCGAGGCATGTTCCGACACAGGACAGCCAGAAAACGCAGCATTCCAAAATCACCCAATTCCAGTCCCTGCTAAGAGGATGAGAACAGCCATTGCCATCACCTGTAGGGCTTAATGATTTTCTGTCCATATCGCAGGGCTCCTTCCCAATCCTGCATGTACAGGCAGACGCCCATGGCCTGGTACATCATGTGCAGCATGTACACGTTGCTGTCCTCAAACACGGAGCCCATCTTCTCCTGGCTGAGCTCGCAGATCTCCAGCAGCTCACTAGGGGGTGCTCTGGAGTCAAGGAAACCATTGGCTCTGGCCTTTTCCGCTTGGACACTGCCCAAGGCTGGGTTCAAGGAGTTACTCCACCCAGGCCGCCCCAACCCTCACCCTCTGAAAAAGTAAATTACAGAAAGCCAAGGAAAATATTTTTTCTGCAAGTAGCATATTTTTCTTAAAGAAACAAACTCTGGGGAAAACTGAAAACCTCAACTATTAAACACAATTGAAAAATTTTAGCCCTGGGGAAAAAAGACCCTCGGTTCAACTGTAAACAACGTTTAGGATCACAAACCGTCAACCTCCTTCACTCAAGCTCAGCACTTCAGTAGAAGCATTTTTAAGGAAGAAGTCCCTACTACGGGAAAGTTCTTTTTCAGACTGAGAAAAAAAAAAAAAATTGTGCCTCTCTCTAATTTCCTCCACTGCTTTTAGCTCTTCCCCCTGTGTGTAAATGTGATGCCTTTTCACCTAAGAAAATGCTATAATGTAGCGGTTAAGAATACAGATTGTGGTAGTCAGCAGACCTGGAGCAAAATCCTGGTGAGCTCCGTCCCTTGGGTGAATTACTTCCTATCTAGGAGCCCCATCTGCTACATGGGGATGACAAAACTGTGTGTCCCGGCGTGGATTAGGTATAACGCTGTGATAAGCAAAGCCCTGGGTACCGTGCTTGCCTGGAGAACAGCACCCAAGCAATGAGGGCCTTCGAGGGACTCTCCTTCAAGGCTTTTGACCATAAACTCTTCCACCACGTCCAGCTCCTAACCACACTAGTGAGACAAAGGGAAGTAGATAACAGCAACCATACAACTTGGTGCGGTGGACGCCAAGTCACAGGCAGTCCGTTATTCTGCCCACATCTGCCAGGAGACACTCCTCCTTCCACGTTCAGAATCTTACACACACCCTTCTTCAACGCCCTCCTCCCAGCTCACCAGCACCTCTGGCAGGTGAGGGGCAGGAAACCTCTGGACAGCTGTAAAGGATATATTTGTAGTGCTTGGCCCTCCGGAACTCCTCGATGACGTTGCGTGCGTATCGGACCATGTCACGGATGGTTTCTGCCTTTGGGGGGTCGCTGAGCTTTCGGATTTCCACCTTGGCCTTATCCTGAGGGAAATGTCCACATGTGCAAGGTGTTACCTCGTACAGAAACTACACCAAGGGGGAAACCTCTCAAAGAGTCTATTTTTCCATGCAGAGATAGGGGTTCGCCCATTCTAAAGTCGCAAGGAAACTGGGCACCGGATCTAAGAAATTCAGTACTCTAATACCTTTTTACAACAAACAAAAATACGAAATTTCTAGACAATCCTTATCAAGGCAGGACACTTAGAACATGTTTGCTATGGGCAGATCTGTGGACTCACACATCTATGAATCCAAAGAGCAGAATGAGGAAGGGGGGGCATGAGCAAAAGAACATGGGCAATGCATACCCCAAGGCCGACAGGGCAGTGCCTGGCACCTGAGGTCCTGAGCCACAGGGCAGGGTCGGCACCTTTACCTGATAGGGGCCCTACCTTGTCTTTGGTGGTGCATTCCTGGCACTGGCAGGTGAAGAAGTAAGAATCTCTTAGGCGGTCATTCCTATCCTCTGTTGGGTACAGGAGGTCAATGTAGCTGGTGAACACCTAAGGGGGTCCAGAGAGTGGACAATGCTGTCTGCCGCAGGTGTGTTTGCTCCTTCCCCTTCCTGGGGCTCTGCAGACACTCACAGGGGTGGGCCCCAAGGAGGGCCACAGCTGGGGAGATGCTCTTCCCTCTAAAAACCCTGAATTCTCTAAAGTCGGCAATCCCCTAGTTTTGTCCACCTCCTTGTGATGGAAAGAAAAAGCCTTTCTTTCCGCCTTCTAGAGAATCAAGGAGTCTGCAGAACAGCAAGTGGGGAGGGCTAAAAGCATGCCCACCCCCTTCCTCCCCAAAGAGAGCCAATTGTGGATGTGTCCCAGCAAGGACAGGGCCCCGTCACATGTGGAGACGCACAGACCCTACTCATGCTTGAGAGTGGCCCGGGTTCGTGTCTGCCTGGCCTTCATTCGGCCCCTTTCTTTCCCAGATTGGGCCAGCTTGGATGCCTTGCCGGATGGAGGGGAAGCAGGAACACATCTGTGATCTGCTGGCAAGGGAGCAAGAGGCTGGGCCAGGCAGAGGGAGGACACAGCCTCTAGGACACCAGCAGGCTGCTGCCTTACCCCACTGGGCCAGAGAACTTGCAGAAGTCTTGCCTTTGAGCTCATCAGGTCCTCCTGCCCTTGCTGTTTTCTACCGGGGTCTATAACTGGGACTTGGAGCATATGGAGGAGCCCGGCATTTAACTGCCCATTATCTACTCACTGGGACAGCACTTACTGCTCATCCCACACCATCAGGCAAATGTCTGACCGAACAGATGGATGTCACAAAGCCGTCAGCGTGCCAGTAACCTCGGGCTGGCAGGCAGGGGGACCTGCACTGGGCTGGGTGCTTGCGGGCACCGCCAAGCCAGGCTCTTCCCAACCCAAAGGGCAGTCAGGGAGACCTCACGGCTCATCTGACACCCTCTCTGAAGGGCAAGTCGCCCCAAAGCACTGACCCCCAAAGCAAGGGCACCGCATTTCTGATCGCAGGGGCAAAGGCACCAGAACTAGCTCTGCAGGCCTCCCTCACCGCTGCAAGAGCTGTTCCCTTGACGGGACAGACAGACACATGGCGCAACAAACACAAGGGCCCAGAAGATGGCGACAGAGGCCGCTCAGTGTCGCTGTGCGTGCCCAGGCAGAGCCCGGCCAGGTGACAGACTGCAGAGTCTCCACACGCAGCCCCAGGGGAGCACTGGAGCCTGGTGACTTACATCTGACCCACTGAGACTGTGCCTTTTTAACACGAGGCATCGGCATAGTCACAAGACGCCCCAACTGAAAACAGGGTGCCCTCGTCATGATGAATCAAGCAAAGGGCAGAAAGTCTCATCTGTGCCCTGGACTTCCCGTCCCAGTTCTGCTGTGGGTCGGTGAACAGCTTCTGGAGAGAAGCCAAGGCCTCGATCCCTTAGCACACTAATCATTGTGTCTAAAATTTAAAATATCCAAAGACCTTAAAATAGCACTGAAGACAATTAAACTGAAACGGACTCTGAAGTGTGAGATTGCGTTCCTAACCAATCCATGCGTCCTTGCTAGGGAACTGATTACTTAGGAGCACACAGCATTCCTCTCGCAATTCATCAAGTAGCCGTTCAGAGCCAGCACATGGGAAACGAGAGGGAATCACTGAGCAGGGGACAGAACACCTGGCTTTCTCCACGTCCCTAGGTTTAGGACGGTGCCTCTCGGCCACAGACGGCCTCCCTTTGCCCAGCTGGTGTGTCCGGCCACCACCTGAACTACCTTCCTAAACAACGACCTCTCAGTTCAGATATGGAGAGACAGCACTTGCGAGGCTCATGTGTGCATCGGAGTCTAACGCGTTAGCTACCGCTGGGTTGCTTTTCTCTCTTTCATCTAACCATGGTATTGACCTTCTGAGGGGAGAGAAAAAGCAGGCCAAAATTCGCTAAGAAAAAGCAAAAGGTCAAACTCAATTGTTTAGCAGGAGAAATACAGAGACATTCAGGAGCTTCCAAAATTTCACTGTGCCCATTTTGGCAGTGTCCTTTCTCTGTAAATCTCTATCAACCTTTGTAAGGGATTGAGCTCAAATTTATTCTTTCCTGTTTTTTCTTGGCCATAGACAGAAATGGGGAGCATCGAATGGAAGGCAAAAGCGTAGGGCTCGAAGTCATGAGTCATGAACCTGATCACACTTGCAGGGCCTGAGACCGGAAACAGGGCAGCTGGCTGCTGGGATCAGTCCCAGCCCATCTTGCCCAGTGCTGCCACACAGAATCTTCCAGATCACCCTGTAGAACCAGAGCTGGACACCCACGGCCACAGCCGCCACTGGCCTCACACTCACCTCTTCTCCCGGGCTGATCTCCTGTACAGCTCTCACTTCTGCCAGGGTCCCCTTGTAGGTCACAATGACATTGGGGCAACAGCTATGATTCATCAGTGCAACACTGTCAATCAGAAAAGAAAACCCAGTTTTCTCCTGAAGGCAGACAGACTGATCAGGCGATCCCAGGCTATGTACTTACTAGGTTGCAAGACTGCGATCTTGGTAGGACATTTAATAAAAAAAATCTAACAGTTGGCCATCATAGTCTAAGAGATCGTCCTGCCTGTATCTGTATCATATCTAATGCCTCTAGCAATACTGAAAAGTGAAATTCACGATTCAAAACGGTGACATCTGGGCCAAAAAAAAAAAAAAAGAAACCACACACACACAACAATAAAAATAGTGGCAACAATGAATCCCACCAACACTCCTTCCTGTGAGATGAAGGACTCAGCGGCCCAGTGGCCGTGGCAGACGGCTCCTCCACTGGACACCGCGCGGGACAGACGGGATGCCGTCTCCAAGCAGCTTTTTCTGTTTGTGGATCATTTCTGACGTCTTTTCTTCAGCTCTTGGGAAACTGCCACCAAGGGAGAGGCCAGCTTCCTCGGGCAGGGCTTGGGGTACCCGGAGAGGCCCCGAGGAGCCCAGCTGCCTCTCCCTCCACACCTTGATTTCCTCATCTGGAAAATTGGGACATTACTACTCCTGCTGCTCACTGTCTGCTTTTCAGGGACGGAGAGGACAGAGAGACTCGCCTACGCGAGGGGCTTTGAGCTTTCTGATTATATCAAGGTCAAAGTTCTGAGAACAGAAATTTCTAAACTACAGGGAAACAGTGCTTGATCTCTGAAAATGCTGCCTCTGAAATCACAATGCCGATATGATTTCTGCCCAAAGGGATTTTTCCCCCAATTAAAACTGCCTGGAAACTGGGGCTCATATGGGCACTCACATCCATATGCAACATGGCTCTGGAGGCCAGTGTCACTTGCCTGAACCCTCCTCAGCTACCAGAACCCTGATCCTGTCTGCCCCAGCACAAAAGAGCAGAGAGCAGCAAAGCCTGATGAGGATGGGCTGCCCTCGGTCTACAGACCACAACAGGGAGCGGGAGTCTCCCAGCTCCCAGGTGCTAAGGCCACAGTGAGCAAGCAATGTGGCTGGCCTCGAGCCTGGGAGAACATGGAGCAAGTCCCCTGTCTTGTCCTTAGGAAGGGTCGCCTCTGCCATGCAGCACAGCCCACCTGGCTTAACGACAGGCCACCAGGCCCCAGGGAACCTGATAAACAAGTGCGCCGAAAGTTGTCACTAAGGGAAGAGCCGCTTTCTAGAATCTTTCATTGAAGAACTATTCATTCATTCCGACAGACCCCTGGATACCTTTTCAATGACGGTGGGAGAAATTCACCAAGGCCAAGAGCCCAGAACAGTTCACGCCCTTGGTATAGTCATTCTCCCGTGACCACTGGGCCCGGTAAAACCCCAGCCAACTCTGACCCTTGCTCTTCGTCTGGAAAACACTGAGACCAGATATGTTCTTGCAGGTCTGAAGTTGTCAGGAGGAGCCTTCTAAAGAGGGTCCGGTGGCCTTTCTCGGTTTCTCCTTCCTCTTCCCAAGGCCTTCTCCCCAAGACACTTCTTTCCTCGCTATCAGAATTCGAACGGCTGAGGCCACCACTCTGGCCATGGGGACAATATCAGGTGAAGAAACTCCCGGCCACAAGGGCCGGGAAAGCCTGTGGCAGGTGCTCCCGAGACACAGGCCTGTACAGGTGCTTCTCTATCTTTCAGACCCGCGTGACGTGCAGATCCAGGTGGCCACACACGCGCGCACACACACGCACACGCATGCGTGCCCCGGGAGCTCACCCATCATCCATGGCAAACGCATGGGTGTCCCCTTTCTCTCCAACCCGAAGCTAGAGGCTCAGGGGCGTGTATCAAGAGCCTCGCCGATCTACACTGTGGATTCCGACGGGGGGTGCAGGGTGGGCTCCTTCACTCCATCTCTGCAGGGAGGACTGGATTCCAGGGAACCGAAGCATCTGAAAACACCCGCTCCGGCAGACACCACAGCAGAGCCATTTTTGGCAAATCCGCGACAGTCAGAGCTATAAAGATCTCCGTTTGTCAGCGGGCCAGCCTTTCTTGAATTACTTGAGTAATTCCTAAAGAAAAATCCTGTCGTTCTTTGAAATTCTTCTAGTTTGCTACTTGACCAGAGTCTCCCTCCCCAGCTGTGCTGGTTTGGTTTTTTTTTAAGATTTTATTTATTTATTTGACAGAGAGATCACAGGTAGGCAGAGAGGCAGGCAGAGAGAGAGGAGGAAGCAGGCTCCCTGCTGAGCAGAGAGCCTGATGCGGGGCTGGATCCCAGGACCCTGAGATCATGACCGGAGCGGAAGGCAGTGGCTTAACCCACTGAGCCACCCAGGTGCCCCGCTGTGCTGTTTTTACACTCTTATTTTTCGAGAAGAACAAACAGATGTAGAAGCAGCTCATATCGTCTCCACATTAGCCTATGGCCAATTCTTGGTTGGCAATTAGTGTTTTGCTTTGAGTATAAGAAACCCAAAGATTTCCAGAACCAAAGACATGCAAAAAGCAGATTTCTCAGCAGGGCACAGACTGTTCCTTCTATGCACACTATAAAATATTCTTTAATAATAGCTCCGTACCTAGCAGGACTTAACAAGCAACTGTTCTCTTAACTACTACCTTTGGATCCTTAAATGGATGGGAAATATTTTGAAATCTGGCAGAATTAAAAAGGTGTCTTAATTCACTTGGAGTTTCATGTCTGCCACATGCAGTTAGGTAGGTTATTTAAAAATCAAAAAAAAAAAATCTAATTAGTGTTAAGTTAAGTAAAAAGGAAAAGAAGTGAAGTCAAACTCAGCCTACTCGGGAAATATTGCTGATCCCAAATGGGAAAGCTCTTCATCTTCAATTGTGAAGCCATTACAGTTAACCTGCAGTGAGAGAGGGGGAGAAAGAAAGAAACAGGTGAGAGGAAGCTTCTCTTCGGATAGAAATCATTCTTTAATTTTGACCTTTCACAAATTAACTAGGATGACATTCCAGTTGACTGATGTAAAAACCTGTCTTTTGGCCAATGTACCCTTGGCTCAAACAAAACTGACCCAGCAATCTCATGTGTAACAAACAAAAGCAGAATTGTTAGGAAGGAAGAACCTTTAGTGCAGCCGACCTACTCACCCGCCCCCCCCCCCCCCGCGCCCTCCTCCCAACGCACACAGTGGCCCGAGGCCACCACAGCCGCTAAGGCTCCAAGGACTAAAGTTTAGAGTTAGGATACCTGGAGACCAGTCCCAGTGATGCCATAGATCAGCTGTGTGATCACAAACCCATCAGAGAGTCCCTCTGTCCCTGATTTTCTCCGGGTAAAAAAGCAGCCATGACCCAGGAGGATGTGACGTACAGGATGGGGAAGGTAGTCAGGAATACTGTGTTGACTGCATAAGGTGACAGGACAACTGGGCTTAGAGCACTGACCATGTCCCGATGTACACCAATGCTGACTCACTATGTGGCATACCCGAAGCTAACGTAACACTGTCAACTGTACCCCAACAAATGATACATTAAGACAAAGAAGTCACTTAATCCACAACTTGCCCCATGAAGTGAGGTGGTAAATGGGAAAACCCTTCCACAGCTGACCTAACTGCCGCCCATCCCCTCGGGAGGCACAGGGGCCGAGGGCCGGAGGCTAAGGAACAGACGCCCGCCTTTCACACCTCAGCCCAGATCAACCACTGGCAACTCTCTCAGCCTTAAGAAGAGTGACTCTCGCACTTGTGCAAATCTAACCCAGAGTGAGCAGGCTGCAATGAGAACTGTATACCCGATGTTATGTTCCACGAATTCATTCTTTCCACTGACGTTCACTGAGAGCCACCACAGGGTGGGCACTGGGCACAGAGGATGAACAGGCCTAACTCCGTGTCCCCGGCGCATACCCGGTCCGACTGGGAGACAACTCGGTGGGTGTTTTTCCTTTACATCTAAGACTTCAGAACTGGAAGGGGAACCAGTCTTTGTACTTTTCAAACAATGAATCTGAAGTCAGAGAGGAGCAGTGACTGGCCCAGAGCCAATGGCAAAGGCCGAGACCCCCCCACTCCTGCCAAGCTGCCGTGAGGGCTGCCTGTGAGGCACGCTGAACGCTTTTACCCCGTGGGGCAGAACCACGCCCTCCCGAACTGGAGACACTGCACTGGGACATTTCAGGCCCACAGATGGGCTTTTTAAAACAGCATCCACTGTGCACGTCCTCTGGGCCAGGCCCTATGCTAGGGGCTACATGTTTACCCTCTCATAAATCTGTAAAACTGCTCTGATGACCCATTTTACAGATGTGGAAACTGAGGCTCAGGGAGAGGTCAAGGATTGAGAACTTGCTCAAGGACATATAAGAAGTGAGTGGCAAAAGAGGAGTCAGAGTTCGGACCAGCTATTTAGACAACAAAGTTCTCAGAAATGCAAGAGTTTTTACTCTATACCATTTTCTTCCGAAACTGTTCTGATCTAGGAACAGTATAAGGCAATTTTCCATAAAACTAAAAAGGCCAATGTCAAAGGCTTAGAAATCCTGACACACGGAGAAGTAAAGGCTGTGACAGGTTTCATCTGCGGCTTTTGCAATTCAACATACTTACAATCAGTAGTTAGGATTTTCGACATAAAGAGAGATTACTGCAGGTTGGAACAATGGACAGCCTTTGAAGTCCAGAGGTTTTGGGCATTTCTACGTAGAAGGCTTCATGTCTTATTTTTTGTGCCATCTTCAAGTACCCCAACCTGCTCTGTCATCAGGACATTAACCAACCACCGGGAACCAATGACCCACAACTGACATTAGCTAAGAGTGAACGAGGATTCTCATTCATTCAACGAAATATACTGGAGCATGAGCTCTGTGCCCTGCACCATGGCAGGTCCTGCATGATCTACAGACAACCTCGGAGCGGGCATGACCACGCCTCAGCAGTGTCTGCAGAAGGAGAGAGTAAATGAGAATCTAGCAACAATTTCCAAAACCGATCGAGGGACAGACAGCTCCTCCCTAACTCTGGGGGCAGGAGACTCACTCCTTTGCCTCTTAATCTCATCCTCTGCTCAGCCTGACCAGTCTGCGACTCCAGATTCCTTCAGGCTTCGGTGTTCTACAAGCCCTGGTCGCTCGATTCCCTCCACCATCCTCCTCTCCCTGCGGAAGAGCGAGTGTGTTTCTTCAGGAGCAAAGGCTCCTGTCAGCAGTGTCCTCGCGGTTCCTTCCTGGGAGGTGGGGATGGGGACAAGCCAAACTGCACAGCCGTTTCTCTGCCAGGTTTCCCTCCCCTCTGAGATATCCCCAGAGAAGAACAGCGAGCTTGCATGTTGTTAAGAAGGATGCATGGGCCGCAGTCCTTTTTTTCAAGTCAACTCAGGCGTTAAGTGCCTTGCTAAATCCATGCTCATAATTAGCATTTAGACCAGAAGTAGGCTGCACACCAAAAACACATTTCCCAACCCTGCCTCTGTTCCCAGTGATTAGAATGCACCTCGACGCTGTCGGAGGAGCGCAGTCACCTTCTGCTGCCAGCTGCTGCTGGGCCACAAGGTAACCCACGATGCCCTCCCACGAAGCAGAGAGAGAGGAGAGGGCTCAGAGGCTGGAAAAGAGGACACGCAGCTTGGGGCTGGAGGCAGGGCCAGAGGGTGGCCCGGGGCTGGAGCAGCACTTTTCAGCTTTGCTTTGGAGTTTTCTCTGGGGACACTAAAAGTGCCTGTTCAAATTCATATATGAAAAAATACACGTGTGTGTCTATACACACACATGCACATGTATGTGCACACACACACAAGGTGAGAATGGATATTATGATTTGATAAATATGAAGTCTATAAAGGAATTAATTTTTTCAGTTATGTGTGTGTGTGTGTATCTTTATCTCCTGGATTTTGAGTCAGTCCAAATGTCAAAGATTCTGAGTCATTTTCACCAAATATACTTCTGCTTCTGAGACCAAGTGCCTTGATTTCTGGTTATAAAGATAGGGTCCCATAGCTCTGACACCAAAACTGAGAAGTCCCGCCAGCATCCGTTGCTGTGCTGGAGGAAAAGTGATCTTTTTTTTCACAGCTAGAAGGGAAAATACACTATATTTATTTCGTCTCTCCTAGGTTCTCATATAACCATGCCCTCTCTAGTCCAGAAGTCAGGTACCTCTCTCTCTTTTTTTTTTTTTAATGGCAGATTAGTCAATTCCTCAACTGCCCACTGTCACTCAAATCCACTGTCTTAGGACACTTGGGAAAGTGTGTTATGAATCCAGGGTAAAGGGAAAATTAGGAAAATCTACTGTAACACTCATAACCGGAATCCATTTTTCTTTTACCAAGAATGGCATTTTTTTTTTTCCCTGAGGAGGGCAGTCACAAAACAGAAATATCATCTATAACCTTACGTCCATCAGGGAATTCATCTAACTGGTAGCAGTCATGCTCCTGGCAGTTCAAGTGGGTTGGAAAAGAGATGAAGACTCACTTCATTCTTTAAACGTGGAATTTCTGAAGTGGAAGAATTATGGATACTTTTTAATCTTTTTCTTCTTTTTAGTGTCTTTCTTTTTTCTTTTAAGATTTTACTTATTTATTTGGGGAGAGGGAGAGAGAGCGGGTGTGCACATGTGGGGGCGAAAGGGCAGAGGGGGAGGGACAAGCAGACTCCTTGCTGAGCAGGGAGCATGACATGAGGAGGGGTCCCAGGACCCTGGGATCATGACCTGAGCAGAAGGCAGATGCTTAACCAACTGAGCCCCTTTTTGAGTGTTTTCTTAAGTTACACACACTCATTGTAGAAAATTCAGAAAATTACCCAACTAAAAAAGCAAAAATTTTCTACAATTCAGGAGATAATCACCTGTGAACTTCCACCAAATCTTTTTTTTAACATACGTATGTGTATTCTCATATTATACACATTTTTATCCTGCTTTTACACTACAGCTGTATCCACGTTTTGCACATCTTTACACATCCGCTGACAAACAATATACAAGTTATAAACCTTCGATCATAAGGCTATGCCATGTATTGCTGGCCAAAAAGCATTTGTTGTTTTCCCCTTTTTTCCCCCCAGTTTTAAAAAGAACCCCACCATACACAATCTGCGTGTGAATTACTGTCCACCTTCTCTGATGACTTCTTTGGGACAGATTCCTGGAAATGGAATTAATGGGTCAAAGGGTACACAGGCGACGCTGATTCTAAGATCGAGACAGGTAAGCATCCACCCAAG
Source organism: Taxidea taxus jeffersonii (assembly GCA_003697995.1). Taxonomy (NCBI): domain Eukaryota; kingdom Metazoa; phylum Chordata; class Mammalia; order Carnivora; family Mustelidae; genus Taxidea; species Taxidea taxus. Next base: position 55,667 of record ML093403.1, on the reverse strand, counting down.
GTCTTTTGTGGAGCTAGAGACGGAAGGTTCTGGCAGGGGAACAGAGCTGTGTGCACCCACGCAACAGCCTTGCCATACTGCTCTCTCCGGGAAGGTCACCTTCAACTACACAGTCAGCTTGTATGGGAGACGAGCGCTACCTAAGGGAGAGCCATCTGATCCAGGAAGTCGTCCCGGAAGTGCCACCCTCGCCGTAAGAGGAACGTCTATGCGGTCAGACTGCGCGCGCAGCCTTAGAGCGATCGCCGCACTCCCTCCATCTGTTCCAACCGTGCCTACATCTTCGCCTTTCCACACAGCTGGTTTCCGGTGCCTCAATCGCTTCTAAGTTGCTCTTGTCTAGAAGTCTCTCTGATTTTTTAATTAGATCTGATTTTCGTAAACCTAGACTTCTCTAAAGACGTCTTAAAACCTGTCAGCAGAGACTTGCTGTACCTAGACACACTCGCGCTCCTGTCTTGGTGACTGTCCTTCCCTAGGGCCGTCGGAGAAGGCCTCCCTCTCAGGGGCATCTGTGCTTTAGTGACATAGTGTTTATAGGAGTAAAGGACACTCGGGTCAGAACAGAAAGTTTAAGAGAAGAAAAGCAAAATTTAATGTGGGAACCTCAAATGGTCTTTGCTTTCAAGGAGCTTCTAGTATGCCACAATACTGGGGCGCTGGCACCTCTCTGGTTTCGTAAACTCTTTCTGTGACAAGAGGCAGAGGTCAGGTAAATTTCCTACGTACCACACATCAAGGAGGGCCAGCTCAAGGTCTGCTCAAGGTCACCCAGCAGGGCTATGGAAAACAGGGTCCAACAGGCCAACAGCCTTGTCATCATAGAAGCCATCAGTCTGTTTCCGATCATCTTTACCGAGTGTGTGCTGGGGAGAGGGACCTGGACAGGGAAAGGCTAGAGACGGTCCCCGGAGGCTGGCATTCTTACCTGTGCAAAGAGGACCACCAAGCCGTCACTGTCGGGGAACTCAAGGTGCTTGGAGTAAAAGTGATGAAGTGCGGCAATGTCACTCTGAATCAAGTCCCTCTTCTCATTGTCTAATTTCTCCAGATCTGGGGATAAGCAAACCATTATTCACCGGGTAGAAAACTCTGACTTTCTAGCTATATCCCTGTCCCACTGTAAATGGCATGGAGAAAAAAACAAAAACAAAAAAAACAAACAAGAAAACCCCATGGAGCCCCCAGAAAATATTCTTCCCCATGACTTGGTGTAACTGATAAATTCTAGGCAAAGAAAAGCATGCCATTTCTTTTCTTCTCTTCCTCTGACAACTGGAAGTCACTCAGAACAGGAAATCTTAACTGACCATGAGGAACGAGGTCAGGGATGAGCGGCCAGCGCTGATAAGTAGGCGGGGTCCAGTCCAGCCCCTCCCCCACCACTAGCCCCGGAATCTGTGTCATGGTCAAGACACTAGACAGCCCTGATTTAATGCCTTTCAGTAAGGACATCAGCTGTTTACAGGACTGCAATTCAGCAAATATACAAAAATATTCAGCATGCCAGGAGAGCTAGCAGGAGATAGCTCGAGATGCAGCAACTCATCTGCGAGTTCCTACTTCTCCTTAATTATTTCCTAGGTATCGTGTCAACTCGGGGAGTGGGGGGGAGAGTTACAGTCATTTTTTCAAAACAGGGCCAGGAGTCAAAATAAAAACTAGTCGTTAAAATCCCCAGCACCACAAGCTTCCCGTGCCTTTCTCCAGCCCTGCCGTGTCCACAGACCCGTGTCCCTCCAACGACTGCTCAGCCGGTCACAGAAAACTTACGTGATTCAAACTCCTTCACAGCCAACAACTTCTCGGAAGGTGTTCGCTCTGGGTGGATCTTCTAGTGATCGGGAAGAAACCACACAGATAGAGATGTTAACCAGCAGGGCAAAAAGTGGTGCTTTCACTGTTACATCGACATCAGGGAAGAGCAACGATTCTCAATGAAGCAAAGAAAACCCTCCCAGGAGTCCCGCCGTCGGGCGCGGCGAGTGTCTGCCCGGTGCCCAAATCGGAAGGACTTTCTCGGAGAACTTTCTTAGGCGTCTGCCACATTCCTCACACCCGGTAGCGCGCTGTGCGCACAGTAGGCTCAAAGATGCCCGCAACGGGAAGGGAGAGTGGCGAGACATCAACTTTTTTAGGGCCCCGACTTAAAAGGACTCTGAGTCTACAGGGGAACCATCCTATTTATTATTTCTCCTTCTAAAAAGGAACAAAAATCAAACCCCCCATCCATTTTATACTTTCTTTAAGCATAGGCTAAAATGATCTCAAATTCTGTGTTTCAAAAAGAATACTTTTGGTGGTATCTGTGAGCCCAGATTCACTTTAAACGTGTTACTGGCTTTGTTCTAGACACCCCAAGAGGAGCTAACAATAGTAAACCTGCTAGGCTTTGAGAACATGAATAAACTTGGTGTTGACAAGAGTTCAAAAGCAGAGCTCAAGAGCTGGCCTGAGGCCGTGTCTTTGTAATCTGGCTATTCAATTTGGGGATACAGGTGGTCTAGCAGGGCGCTCTCTCCTCCCTGGTTAACATGTTAAGCTTACCCTTGGTAGTTGGGTAGCCTGTCTCCCCTAACCCTTTGCAAGCTACTAGAATACAAATGGTCTGGTTTCTCTAATCATCAAGTCCTACTGAGATGAAAAGATGGCCAGGTAACTTTTCATTTAACAGACTATCAGCAGTAATAAGTAATTATAATATAAGTTAAATGGAACCGGCATAAACTCATCAGGGACTTCAGACCACCCTCCCCCGGTGCCAAAACATTGCCACTGTTCTGTTTTGGAGCAGATATCTTCCATTCACAGGATACATTTCTGTAAGATTAGTTAAGTCCTCTTGCCTGGGAAAGCTTTCCATTCAGGGAAAGTACACCGGCTTCTTTGGAATTCTTAACCACAGTACTATAAATGCCACCAAAGAGTGTGAGGCAGGGGGACGGGGAGGGCCACCCCGTCCTCCCCAAAATGCTCACAGATCTTACTGTGACAGCATGCCCAGTCACACCGCCTCCTCCTACCCTGACCCCCTGACCAAGAACTCGGCACATGCTTCAGGATCATTGTCAGTTAAGGACTCAAAAATTAACATCCTCCTAGGAAAACAGTTTGGATGTTTTTGGTCTCACCCTACAGGCAGCCCATGAATCCTGTGCTTATCCCAGATCAGACGATGTGGCACTCGAGCAAGCTCCTGACCCACGCCGCACATAATGGAACAATGACCTCAGAGTTCGGAAATGTTCTACCTCTGTTTACGTGGCCCGGGATCCTAACTTGGGGCCGGGGACAGATATGTGCCAGTCATTACAATCCCCTTTGGCTTAGACAAAAAAGCAGAAAGCTTTAAAGGGAGATGGGCATAAAGAAGGTATAAAGGGCAGGTATAAAGAAGTGGATGAAATTTCAGCTTCAAGACAAGTACAGGGCCCTGCCCCCAACTCAGCAGCAGTAAGCACCTCCCTGACATGGGCAAGACCTCCGCAGATCTAGGCCTTCTAAGTGCCGCCCAACCTATTACGTTGTGTCACAAGGACATGTCCTGTGGTGTTTCTCCCCCATCTTTCAGTTTGGTCCTGTGAGATCTGGCACCTCATGAGCCCAGTCAGTAAGGACTCACTGAAAAAGGCCGAGGATTCCAGTCCCAGCATCATCTTGGGAGGACACCGTCCAGGACCATCATTAGTGCCCCCTCGGGGCATTTCTTTCTTTACTTCTTCTTTCTTTTACGCTCTTCCTCTCTCACTGTGCCTCGATTTCTCATCTTTTCCTCTCCTTCCCCCTTTCTTCTCCTTTGCATCTGTCATGCTGGCTGTTCCAGCCCATTCCCTGCCTGCCTAGATGAGAGCAAGTAGGAGACAGGGGCAGCAGGGAGCAGGAGGCTGCTGGGAGGAGGGACGAGGAGCACTCTCAGTGTCAGAAAGAAAGGGGAAAACCGCAAAGCTTCTCAGGCCAGTCCAGTTCCCCAGGATGCTCTAGTTATTTTCACTCAGTTCTTCACACTGTAAAAGGCCGTATTTTTCTAGGTAAACCTGTCTCATAAAAAAAAATAAAAAAAGTTCAGAATTTAACAGCTGTGGCTGCGTTCCCGACCTGGGGTAAGTGACATCCTCGTTGCACGGGGCAAACAACAAATGGTTTCTGCCTGCAGTGTTATTCCCACGCCCGTCCGTGGGGACGTGAGGGGAAATGAGACTCCAAGAATGTTTAACCAGAGACGGTTGCCACAGGTCACTCCTCTTTCTGACCTTTAAGGGGGAAAAAAAAAAAAGAAAAAGAAAGTGCACTTGAACATCATCCCATTTCCTCACCTGTTTGGCCAGAATCCTCGCAGTTAGCCTTACAGTCTCTGAGGGATTCCAGTTTTCCCCAAAAACAACCATGGGAGAACATTCCAGTTTGTGCATGGGCCAATCTTCTTTCTGGGAAAGTTAGAAAAAAGAAAATGATTCAACACTCACACACAGGAATAAAGTTCAAGAAGAGAGGATGCAGTAAGTCCTTCTAGTGAAGGTCAAGTGAAATATGTTTCCTTTTGGAAAACACGATGAAGCTCACAAAAGCGAGAGACAAAAACGTCCTTTAAGATAGAGATGGTCGTGTGGCCTTGACTCAGGCCTGGCCGAGGTTGTTGGGATGAGAAAATCTACTTTTGTGTTTTTTCTTCAAGCATCTCGTCTTCCTGCAGCCCCTCACTGGCCCAAACAGCGCAGGCCGCCTTCCATTATCTGTGGGAGCCGTCAAACTGCCCCGGGGAGTGATGTGGGGTATGAGCCATTGATCTGGCCCCGCTCCCTCACAGTCCTACTCTGCTTCTGTTCTCACGTCGGGGCAAATCCCTGGGAGCTGCCCTCAGCCACTAGTCTCCTTTTACAGGTGATAAGAACGAAACACAAGAGGCAACCACTGGCCACGTTTAGGAATGCAGACTCCCTGAAGAGTCACCTGACAAAGGAACACTGTATTCCTTTCTGTCCTGTCTTGACGCTCTCAGGCCCCAGGCCGGGACACAAAGGGTAGATGCCCGCTACGGGCAGGTAGAGACGCTGTCCAGGGGGCCGGGCGAGGCTGAGGGAGAAGGACACCGTGGTGTCGCGGTGGCCATGGAGGAGGGGAGTCTGAGGGCTGGGGAGGAGCTGGGCAGGGCTGGGGGGATGACAGAGAATGGACTGGACATCATGGAGGGATTCGCTGAGTGACAAGAACCTGCGGTGTTGGCGAGACGGGGTCAGGGACAGCTGGGGAGGAGGTCGGGGGACTCCAGGAGAGCCGAAGCAGAGCTGGGAACTGGGAGGAAGGGGTGAAGGCTTGGGGGTGAAGGGTGGAGCGAGGATGACTTGTGAGGTGGGAAACCTCAGGGCACTTGCGATGGGGTCTGCAGACACCGCGTCTCGGCGGAAGCGGGCATACCCTGTTCTTCCCTCGGCCTCCCCACCTCGAAAAGAGCGAGTCTGTTCTTTCAGATGCTCAGGCTGGAGCCCGGGGTCATCCTCGTCGCCTGTCCCATGCTGCCCAGTCACCTCCAGCACGTCCATTCTCCCTGCCTTCAGAACAGATCTGGAGCCTGATCACCCCTGACCGCCCCACCTTCCTGCCCGCTGCAGCCCCCACACCTCGCCCGCCCCGGTACTGCCCCTGCCCCGGCGAACCAGGCTCAGGAGAGCAGCAGGGTAGTCAATCCTGCTACACAGAACTCAGATCATGCCAGTTCTCAGCTCAGAACCTTCTAATGGCTTCTCATCTCAGAGCAAAAGGCAGTCTTAAAGATGACCGATAAGCCACTCATGATGGGGAACCCATGATGGCACCTGGGTGGCTCAGTGGGTTAAAGCCTCTGCCTTCGGCTCTGGTCACAATCCCAGGGTCCTGGGATCGAGCCCCACATCGGGCTCTCTGCTCAGAGGGGACCGCCCCCCCCCCCCCCCCTGACCCCCTCACCTCCCACCACGCTCTCTCACCTCAGGCTCCCCGCTGCTCCTTACACAGTCCGTGCATACTCCTGCCTTAAGACCTCTCGTACTTGCTGTATTCCTGGCTAGTGCCCTCTTCCCCTAGATGTCCATGTTGCTCCCTGCCTAACTCTTCTCATCTCTAGCTCAGATGTTACCTCCTCAGGATTCCTGCCACGAATACCCACTAAAACTAGTGCGTGCCCACCCCTGCATGTTCCCTTGCTCTATACTTCTTCTCCGGTACTTCTCACCACCTGATATGCTACGTATTTATTAGTTTGTGGTCAGTATCTGTCTCCCCCTATTAAAATAAAGGAACTCAGTCTGGTGTGGGTTTTTCCCCACATTTATAACGCCAGAAGCTAGAACAGGGCCTCGCATTTACGAGGTCCTCGATGAAGTTGCTGAAAGAATGAAGATGTCTCCTTGCCCCCTGCCCCCCACCCCAAGAAGGAAGGACACAATGTCACTTCATGATTTAATGCACGACATGGTGCAGGCCACTGGCTCAAGTTCAGTGCCGAGATGTTCTACACAGTTAAGTAACGCCGTGCCGAATATAACCAAGTGCACGGAGAGAAAGAAATGACAAGATATGCACAAGGGAGAAGGGGATCTGTGTTTAGCCAAAGCCTGAAATGAGAGCACGGTGATGAGGCAAAGAGGCAAAGACCAAGAAGGCTTCAGGCCTTGGGGCATCTGAGGGGAGCAGGGATGACCAGTAGGAGACAGATGGATAACTAGCAACCACGAGCACGTGTCCACTGTGAAACCAGGAATTCTAAGAGAAGGCTTTGCAGGGCCTTGGAGATGCCCGTTTCCTGAACAGCAGGTCTGTCCTCCGTGTTCAACAACAATGACTCCTGGGAGAAGGAAGTTTAACCCCAACCTTTCTTACCATGATTTATGTATTATTTAGTAATAGAATTAATTAAGAGCAATCAAGGTCAATATAAGTAACACACAACGCTGACAATTATAGATGGGGATGTCCTCAAAGGGAAGGGAGCCTCTGGGAGGAGAGCAGAGTGCTGTCAAGGAAGTGGACCCGGGGTCTGGGGCTCAGGAAACCTGCATTCTTAGCCCCGTGCCCCTCAGCTCGGTGACAGCAGGCGGACGTCTTAATCCCTGCGCAGCTGTGCCTTGGCTGTCAGTAACGTAGTCCCTGAGTTACTTAGCAGGTCCAAACTCCAAGGTTATGATGGGACGCCTTCCAAGAGTGATAATCAGATCCAACGCCTGAAGGGGACCGAGACATGTAGGACCTTCACGTGGGGACAATGAGGCATCGGTGTAAACACAGAGGGTCCTCATCAGGATCACATCTGCTCATCCTGGAGAAGCACCTAGAACAGTGCCTGGCACACGACACACTCTTAAAACACGTGCGAAACTGTTCCTTCCCTGGTTCGCTCATTCATGCATGCATGCATCCACCGAGCTCTGCAACTGACCCTAAAGGCAGGGAGGGGAGATGAAGTCCTGGACTTGAAGGAGTTTTTGACAGTGACAGGAGAAATGTATGTGACACGGATCCACACACAGCCCATGAAAGCAGACAACACAATAAATTCAAAGCATGGAATCACGGAAGTTTCATCAAGGGAAATTTCCCCAAATAAGTTTTCACCTTCTGCTGGAAGGTGGTGAGAGATGTGGACTAAAGGAGGAATGACAGAGAGGTACCTCCATGGCACTGTTTTAATTCTATAAAAAAAAAAAAATAACAAAAACATAACAAAACAAAACAAAAAAACAAAAAGCTGGGAGGGAGGCTCGCATCTGGCAGGAGCATCAGTTAGGTCCTGAGCATAATCTGACATGCTGTCCTCTGTCACAGGGATGGTTCCCAGACTGGAGAGAACCTGACAGAGGCAACTTGCCCAGGTTCTGGTTAGAAAAACTGTAAATAATCAGATTGGACAAAACTGGGAACAAAACTGGCTATCCTGAGGAACAGGAATGAACAGTATCAACGAACAGTTTCATTTTGGTGTGTTTCAATATCAGCGTTTCTTCGTACACAGAGTGGTTTTGTAACCGCTTAGGCTTTTTAAAACACTTTTGTGAGTCTTTCTAAAACTTTTGAGTATCTTTCTTCAAAAGTCAAGCTATTTCTCCTGCCCTGATTGCAATCTTTTTACAATTTTATGTGAATTTGGATCTTATTTTTCCAGAAAAGTAATATACAAATAAACAGACAGGAAGGACTGAGAAAGACAGATAGCAAAGAGCTAGTAGAGATTTTCTCTGGAAGGACAAGATCACGGATCCTCTTTCTGTTGTCTTTTCAGACTGGACTTTCCAGATTTTTCTAAAATGAGCAAAGATTATTTGTCCAATGAAATTAAATAATTAAATCGACGTAAAAGAAAAATACAGAAATTTTGGTACCCTTTTTAAGCCTCAAGGTCATTTTCAGCCAACGTAATAACTACTCTGCATGACCCCTGTGTGTGCACAGACAAAAATGCTTCAAGACACATGAAGAATTGGAAAATTGTCTTAGGGTGCACCAGCATTTTCAACCTTGGAAGAAACGACTGACCGTTATTTCATCCAGTTTTCTGCTGAGTGAATGATAATGCTGTCTTCCTGGATGAGGAGACTGAGTTTTTATTGTGAAGTCCCCTTTCCTAACTTTTGCACCTGGCATTTCTCTTGGCTTTAATGGCGCTTCCGAAACAGATGCAGTCTACTTGGCCAAATGCATGTGACTTCCTGAAATGTGGAACAGTAAGAAAACGTCATGGGACTTCTGCTGCCACTACCATTATCGTCAAGGGGAGGAGTACAGAGGAGTCAGGTGCACACCAACCACCTCACATGAAGGTGACTGAGGCTACTGCGCCCCCACCACAGGGACATGGGCTTTGTTTTATGTTTCGCTGCAAGAGCCAGGGGATGGGCTCATTCATTCATCCACAGGTTTTCCTACTGGTGATGTGGAACATTTAGAGAAAAGGGTGATCAAGTTCAAGATGCTTCCAAGGTGTGGGTTAAGGGACCAAAGTGAATTTAACCAAGACTGAACCTGCAACTCTGGCCCCATTCGCTAAATCACCCACGACAAGAGGGTCCGGTGAGCATATTTCATGCATCTTCTACGCTTCAGTTACTTTCTCTTCAATGAGGAAATTCACAAATTTTCTCACGTCCTTAGTCACATGCTCCTCAAATGTGCTTTTTTTATCCCCATGAGGACAAGCCCCTTCTTACTTTCAAAAACACTCTTGCAACCCTCTCACCTGTTTACGCATCACGAACAGTTTTCTATTTGTTAATGTTAAGAAATAACACCCACCCTAGAAAGTTCTACTCTATAATGACTCCTCTATAAAATAACTTTGTAAAACCATTCTCTTGAACATGTCATGGTGCAATTTAATGAAGAAGTCTAAGTGAGGGAATAATATACTTAGCTTTCCAGGCATATTTATAAAAATAAATAGAGTTCATTAAAACACACAGGTTACAAAATAAGCCTAACTAAAAAGGAACTTCTATTTCTTTTATGTTTCCTCCCATTATCCTTTCATGCATCATCAATTAAAATCTTTCCTCTGGCAGGATCACACTGAGTCAAGTGAATGAAGAGAAAAGTAAATGGGACAAGATATCACCAAATTGTAAAAAATAAAGCAAAATTCTAAAGCACTGCGGTCAGGGAAGAGGGTTTGGGGAGAGTGCACGTAATGGCTAGGGTCTCCTGAGATGCTGTACTCCCTGGGAAGGCGACACCCTTGGGAAGTGTGCTGCCTTAGCACTTTCAGGGTAGATTTTTGGCAAAGATGACACCAGAAGAGGCTCTCCCCTTTCACGTCCACCAAAGGCCACTTCTTTCTCTGACATGTTCCTATAGTGCCCCATCTCCCAGAAGGCCCTCAGGACCCCTAAAAGCACCGTGTTGGAAAGTGGGGACAGCCTTCCACCAGCAGCCTAGTCTGTACAGCCTAGTCCCCAGTCCTGCCCCTGTGACCTTGGGCAGGTCACCAAACCACTTGTGGCCACTGTTTTCTTATCTACTGACATGCTGGCCCTGGTAACCTTCACTCTGACACCCCCCTTCCCACCTCTGCTGTTTGGTGCCCATGTCTGCACTCCAGGTGGGCGGGGTCTACATGGTGGTGAGGAGCAGCCAAGGGCCCTGGTCTCTTAGGTGGAGAATTGCTCAGTTACCTGCCTCTTCTCATCTCTGCCCTTGTTTTATATAGCACAGCTCCCCCTTTGATCCCACCCAAGCACCCCCTTAGGAGGAAACTACATTTTTATCTGGAGCTAATGCCCCAGATTCCTCCCCTAATGATCATACGTATGAAGTTCCTGAACTGCCTGTCTTTCTAGGCACTTAGTTTTGTTAAACCCTTAGGACCATTCTAGGTCTTACAACCCACTGCCTTGCTCTTAGTTCTTCAGCACGAAAGGATGGCAAACCTTCATGGCCATTAACCTCTTCCTTCAACAAAAGAGGAAAACTTCCAGATGAAAACCAATCTGTCACCTCTGGCAACAAGTGGCATCAGAAACCAGTATCACTTGTCATTTAGGAGGGGACTTTGGCCACTAGATACTTCCCAGAAGCACAGCTAACTTGAACTGCAGAAATACTCTCCAGGGCTGATGGGGAGACCCCCCCACTGTACCCGAACACTGGGTAAAGAGCAGGGAAGACTCTCCATCACGAGGCTGGACACAGCAAGCTGTCTTGGCCGAAGGCCTTGAACATGACTTAGCATCACGGAGCAGGACCCTCGGCTCCAGGCTTCCCGGCTACCCAAGCAAGCACATTATGATCTGACCACCTGTACAGTCTGTTCACAGGAAGAGAACGGACAGACCACCAAACTGCTTGCTGTCGAGTGAAATGTGGCACCCTGGCACACACAGGCTGGTGTATTTGGTTCATGTGACCCCCCCGCCCCAGGGAAAGCACCCCTCACTGTGTGCTCACAGATGAGCTCTCAGAGTCTGCAGCTTTGGGAAACTCGGTCCTGAGGGGAAAGGGAGCCACACTGGCAACCTTGAAAACCCCCCTGGACTGCAATGGTTCATCAAAATAGTGCCATCTAGGGAGGCGTAATAGGAGAAGAGTTAGCAACAGGCTCAGAAGACCCAGAGGTAACTTGGCGTCTCACGCAGTCCGATTCTTTGTATTAATGCAGTGTTTACAGCTCATCAGAGAACGTAAGGTTCATTTTGTAATAAGCATGACTCACATGATGTACACTGTTAGTGTTCTCAGGGTTTTAGAATCCATCCATTCTCTTGGGGTAAAAGAAACAAAAAACAAAACCAAAACAAACCAAGTCTGGCAAATCTAAAGTAAGCTATATACTTTATTCTTTGCACAGCTGAGCTTTGGTCCAGCCTAAATTACCATCATAGTATTTCCCATATGTCCTCACACCTGTCCACGGCATCACAGTTTATGGAGAATTTTCATAGCTCTCATATCACTAGGTCTCTACCGTTTGTTAGGATGGGCACTACTGCCGTCATTCATTCAGTGAAGACACTGAGCTCAGAGATGTCCTGTGGCTTGTCGAGTTCATGGAGATAGTAGGTTGCAGAGTTAGGATCCTCTCCTTCTACTATTCTGTGTCACACTGTCCGAACTCTATGCAATTTTCCCATCTTGCTTCTCTAACGAACCAGAACGTAATGAGTTAATTTTTCTAGAAGAATTTAACTTAAATCTGGAAAGAGCTAACTTATCATTCCTGGAATCAGATCATGGAATTCCCAGGGCTCAGTGATCTCCCCAGCACCAAAGCAATCCAACCACAGCTGGTAGGAGCAAAGTAGGATCTCTCCTCCTCGAAAGAAGTCACACTCCCTGAAAACTCAGCGATAAACCCATTTATATTCTCACTGTCACACAGGCTGACCACCTCTGGAAGCCTGCCGGGGGAGACACAGGCGATTGGGCTGCACAGGGCCCGCAGACCCAAGGCAGAGGTCTCCAGGCCAATGGCTCAGCCTGTGCTTCATTCCAGTAAGGGGCCATTGTGACTGGAGCTCAATGGTCAGACGGGACATCAGAGCTTAGCAACCTCTCCCACTGATAGATAATAATGCTCTTTGGGGATTTTCAGGAGCCAGCTGCATAGGGAGAAGAGAAGAAAAACAATGATATAGTGGATAATCAGAAGTAGATGGGGGGGGCAAGTGTGGGAGGTAAATGACACCAAGTCTGGCAAGAACAATGACCAAAAAAAGAGGTAAACACTAAAGGAGAAAATCCTCCCTGTCACTTAGAACCACTATTTAATAGTATCAGCATTTCCCAGAGTCTATGAAAAGGCTAACATTAAAAAAAAAAAAAAATAGACTAAGGAGGGCATACAGATGTCAAAGACCGTATTCTCCCTAAATTCAGACTGTTAGAACATGGAATGAATTTTCTGTGGAATACCTATGAACATTCAGTGGAACTAGAATCTAGCAGACAAGATTGGAAAACAGCACTCCTTGTCCCTCAAAGAGCTACCAAGAGTTCCTCCGAATTCCTCCCTAAGCTTCCCCTTGCCACGTTACAGGATTCCCCGGAGACTTACCCCTCGGACCAGATGGCCCACGGTCTCCACGCAACCCGCCTCCTGAGCCTGTCCCAGCCTGGCTGCTTCCAAGGCAGCAGCTCCAAGCACAGATTCAGTACGGCCACCCTCTGGCCGAGCAAGGCTGTGCCAGGGGCTCACCGAAGTCTGGCTGGACTCAGACCAGCTTTGGACACGCCAAGGGAGACGTGTGGCCTGCTTATGGGGATTTATAAAAATACAGACCTGTGACAGTAAAAATTAAAATATTTTAAAGGTACCATTTTAGCATTTTTGGTTTGCCACCTCCTCAGTGTTCCATCTGTTGCTGGCAGGTTTGGGGAGCAAACTGTCAACCTTGGTAATCGACCTGCCTGCACCCAACATGCCCTCCTCAGGTCTTTCCCCTTCGCCTGCACCTGCTTGTGGCCCCAGAGCGTCGCTGTCTATCACTGGCTGCCTGTCAGTCCTGGGCCAGCACTCAAGGGTATCCAGCCACATCCAAGGCCCAAAGTAAGCTTTCCCACTCTGGCTGCAAAGGGTGCTGGGAATGGCGTGACAAGGAAAGGAAGGACATCGGGGTCCCGCTCTTCAGAGGAAACAAGGCCCTCCCTACCAGGTGGCCCAGAACCTACCTGACACTCCACATTGCAGTAAAATGCCTGCTTGCATCTTCCACATTTGGACAATCCTTCTTTCCTTAAAAACAGAAAGGGCACTGTAGTGGTGAGAGGCACAGAAACATGAAGCTGCACATTTTATCATGCAATCATAAAAGCCATCTGGTCGGGAAGCAGAGCCAGGATTCACCTTACCTTACTCTCCCACTGATAAAGTGGCATTTTCCCAAAGGAGAATTTTGACCAGATTCAGTCCTTGGGTAGGAGTAAGTTAGTCAAATAGTACATGCACCAGCGTTTCCCAGCCCTGGCGGTGGGAAGGGCACCTTCCCAACTGACAGGCAGTGTGTCTATGACTCATGAGCCTGGCCTGGACACCAGAGCTTCTGCATTGCCTGCACTAGTACTCGGTAGTTTGGGGCAAGTCAAAGGCCCTTAGATCCTGACGTTCTCACCTACTACAGAGGGACAGAGATAAGCAAAACCATCTTAGAGGTCTGACCTCATACAGAGGCTTGGAGGCCACCTGCACTGGTGAAAATGCAGTGTGAGCGACAACCTCTATTAATTAGAAATGCAAGTAAGGCAGAAGATGGAACAGTATATGTCAGTAATTCCTATGCTGCCCAGAAAGCCAAGTTTAATAACAGTGCAACCCAGGGGCACCTGGGCGGCTCAGCCCATTCAGCGTCTGACTCTTGGTTTCTGCTCCCGTCATGATGTCAGGGTGGTGAGATTAAGCCTCATATCAGGCTCTGCACTTAGCATGGAGTCTGCTTATGATTTTCTCTCTCCCTCTCCTCACTCAAAATGTGTGTGTGCATGTGTGTGTGTGTAATGCAACCCAGCAAGCAGAGACATACTCACATAAAACATTACTGGATGTGATCGGTACCCATACCAGCTTGTCGGTGTATGCCCTGAGTGATTCTTCTGCCTCTGTAATGAGGTCAACAGGCCCCTTCCTTGCCATATCACCTCCCTGCTTCCGCTAAAGGACAGAGACTCTGTTGTTTCCCAATTATCAGGTGCTAGTATGTCTGTCAGGTTTGATAAGTCAAAGCTTTTTCAAAAACTGTGAGGCCACAGAATTAAACCTCACTAGAAAGAACCCTTAAACACACTTTTTTTTTTTTTGAGGTGGGGAAGTAACCTCTGGTTCAATGAAAGCCCACGTCTAGTGCGCCCCCCCCCGCCCCCCAAGTCGGCCTTCAAGTCGAGGCAATGCCGACGCCTGGCCACGAGGGGCGCTGTCGAGGCTGCCAGGCTGGGCACTGCAGTGCGCCCCCGCCCCTCACCCTCCTGCAGCGCGCCCGGGGGAGCTGATGTTCTAGAAAACACAGGGAATCACGCTGCAGAGTCCTCCTCTGCTCCTTGTCAGCGAGCGGCAGTCACCACACTACTCCCACGGAATCGAGACTGCTCCCCAAATGCTCCTGCTGGAGCGAAACAGACTGCCTTGCAGTTTTCATGACAGCACTTGGATTCCAAGAAGCAGACTGTGGGGAACGTGTGGGAGAAAAACACATCTTGTGGCTGAGGCATAAATAAATATCCGGAGTTTGCACATCTCAGTAGTTTAAAAAGGAACTCACTGATTTGGCTGAGCATATTCTCTGGCCTAAAGTGCCTCCCCCCACCCCCCGCCCGGACCCAGGACCCAAGGTGCCCCTGAAGGCATCCGGACTCTGACTTTGCAGTGACAGAGAAACCAGAAGGGAGGTCCCTGCTCTGCTGCATTTCACAAGGAGGAAAAAAGGACCGAAGGGGCTACAAAGAAACTACTGAGAAGTGACGTGGAAGCGAGTACCAAGGGACAAAGAGCTAGAACAATGCCAAGGGGATGGAAAGTAAAGAGGGGCCAAGCCAGGGAAGGAGATTTGAAAATTCCTTCCCAAAAGAGGTGCGTTTGGAAATGGATAATGGATGCCTAGAAGCCACCCCATAAAAATGTCCATCGGAAGCAGCCATTTGTTAACGTCTGCTTTTGCAGGGGGAGAGGTCACAGAAGCTCTCTGAGAATTTGATGGAATCTACTAATTCTCCCAAGGACCCACCTTCTCCCCAACCTCCCAAAGCAATGGAAACTTTGTGAGATTTCAAGGGCTCTGAGCAACCTAAAGCCCAAGGACACCGAACGGCCTCTGAAACTAGAGTTAAGACCCCCTGGTATAAGAGATGAAAAAAACTATCACAAAAACATCCTTATTAGCCCTAGATCATATCAAAAAGCAAGGATTCGGTGGCCCGTCCTACAGAGGCAGGAAGTAAAGTGAGTACGAAACCAAGGCTTATTTTTAGCCTCATGGTAACATCCCAAGGGAGAGAAACAGCAAACCTGGGCTCTCGAGAGCTCGGGAAGAACTCTAGTGGGATTTCATCAAAACCATAAATTGCCCAAAGGCCAGGATTCATTCACCCTAGCTCGCTACCAAGTCCACAAGCCACAAACAGCAAGAGGCAGAAAGAAACAGCTAACTTTTAAGGGTTGGCAGTTTGTTGGGTAATTAAGTCTGTCCCAGGGGTTCTCAAACTGTGGTCTGGAGACTTCTGGGATCCCAGGGACCCTTTCTGGGAGTCAGTGGGGCCAAAACTACTTTCCAAGTCACACTTGACAATGGCACTGCGGGAGTGCAAGGTATAAAGGAGCCTGGAGGGTAAAACTATGGGATCCTTGGTACAAATTAAAGCAAATCAAGCTGTCCTCCTGTATTCTTGACTTCCACAGGGGGGAAAGGCCAGTTTTACTTAAGAAGATCCCAGATGAAGCAGTAGCAAGTAGTCATTGTGGGTAGGAGAGTGTCTTCTGACATTCCATGTTAAGTTACATAAGCATCAAGGGTTCTTCTGATCCCAAGGCACACCGGAGGGCTCAGGGACAAGCACCTGGGTGAGCGCCCGCGTCCTACAGTGAACCAGCCCCCCTCTCCCCGTGGAATCTCGTTTTTACCTGAAAGAACCACATGAGACAAACTTTGGTTTTTCAGACTTGAGGATATGGCAGAGACATGATGGAGTGAATGTCACTTCAAGCAAAACAACTGAAAACAGGCGCGGTTAATGATAAAATGTCAGCTTTCAAGCAAATATGAGAATTCTGATAGCCTCTCTTGTGAGATTGCCAGAGATATTAACAATTGTGGGGGTTTTTTTTTAAACATACAGTTTATGAAGTACAACTTTTAGAATGTCTACATAATTCAGTGAACCAATGTTTTTCAAATGAGAGGGGCATGGCATTTTAAAAAATCATGCATGGCTAAAAAAGTCATTCGAAGTGCAAGACAGACCAAGGGATTTCAACGTAAGAGAGCAACTAAGTTCACTGATACAGCTTCATTGCACACTGAAGGGTCTGCCCTTTAAGACAAATTCACTTACCAAGTTTTAGTGTTGAATCAAAATATATCACAATTAATTGAAAAGGCTGTTAAAATACACCTCTCTTTCTGATTACATATCTATTTGAGGCTGGATTCTCTCCACATATTTCAACCAAAACTATATAATACCACAAACTGAATTCAGAAGTATATTTGAGAACCCAGCCGTCTTCTGGAAATCCAAACATTAAAGAGACTTGTAAAAGTGGAACACCACCACTAGTCTCACTAATTCTCTTGATCTGTAAAATAGTCCTTAAAAAAAAAAATTATGCTACTAGCAGTAATAGCTGGTGTCATTTTAAACTGAATACTTTATAATTTTCTGTTTTAATTTCAATATTAATAAACATACCCCATATGAACAAAAGCTCTTTGGAGTTCTCAGTGTTTAAAAGTATAGAGGGATCCTTAAGACCAAACAATATGAAAACGGATCTATCTTGGGGCACCTGGGGGGCTCAGTGGGTTAAAGCCTCTGCCTTCAGCTCAGGTCAGGATCGCAGGGTCCTGGGATCGAGCCCCCACATGGGGCTCTCTGCTCAGCAGGGAGCCTGCTTCCTCCTCTCTGCCTGCCTCTCTGCCTAATTGTGATCTCTGTCAAATAAATAAATAAAATCTTAAAAAAAAAAAACGGATCTATCTTCGTAAGTCTATCAGCTCTGAGAAAAAGGCCTTGTTCCTGTTTTTCAAATGAAGATAATGAGAGTCCAAAGGTGAAATATGTGACTCCAGTGGTCATTCAGCAAGTAGGTAGCGGAATCCGAATTCACATGTCGAAGTACAGATTTCGTCTTCATCACTCAAGAACAGCCGTCCTTGAGTTACTGCGACAGTCCCTCAGGGGGATCTACTACACAAAGCAGGAATCATCTACGTGTTCGGATAACCTAACAGCAGTAACAAAACGTAAGGCCATCTTTGTTGGCATAACCTCCTCGTTCCAGCGAGACCTGAGTCATGCCACTGTGCTTCAGAAACACACTGGGGAGGAGCCAGGATCATTTCTCAAAGTGAGACTTCGGGAGGCAGCACCCCCACAAAGAGGGCGTCTCGACCAATGGTGTGACGCAGTGGCTGGTTTCACTTAAAATGCACTGGCATGAAATAATTGGTAATTATATCAATTATGATTGATTTTGAATTTGGTCTGTGCGAAGAAAGTCTTTCCCGCGCATTCAGCACAATACCTCAAAGTGTTTCTCAGACAGACGCGTACTGGGCCAGTCCAAGCTGGACCGTGTCTGCGGGGAACTGGGCGACGGGACAGTACGGCTCTCACAAGCCACCAAAAAGCTGTGCCTGGCTCTGGGGCAGACTGGACCGTGCGCGCTCATTCAAGCAACTGCCTGCTTCTATGTGACTGTTCTAACATGCATCTTCCCGAGCCGCCTGCCTTCAGAGCAGAGGAGAAAGTGATTGTGAAGAGCAGACAAACCTACTCTGCTCTGCTCTGGGTGCGAGGAAAGTTCGGGTGAGGCGGATGGTGGCAGGAGAGGGCGCTCTGTTTCCAATATGTATCTGCATACTGGAAATCCTGGAAATATGCAGATACATATATCTGTGAAATACATCTGTGGAAGTATATCTCCCTTCCACAGCTAGGGAGACAGGTGCACTTTTCAAAGCCTAATCGTTCAAACTCAAAATTGGAATTTGCTGCGCTGGTACCGTGTGTGTGTGTGTGTGTCGCGCGTGTGTGTGTGTGTGTCGCGCGTGCTTGAGAGAGGAAGACACAGAGAGATTCTCTGAGTGTCTGTTGCTGACACTGAGCCAGAGAGAACTTCACACGGGATATCCATTTTCACTGTAGGAACACACAAGGCGTTCGGAATAAAGTCTCTTCTTCCTACAGAAGACACAGCCATTAACCTTGCATTTGCAATGTAACCTTGTTTGAATTATCCAGGAGGTCTGGGGGAAAGACTGCAGAACAAAGACGAACAAAGGTCACCTGAAGGAATAAACTGAAATCCCTCAAAAGGAATGGAACTCCAAGACAGGGAAGAATGAATCAGTGCCTGGGGGAGGACCCAGCAGCTCCCAGTCCCTGGGTCTGTGCTGGGATTTTTGTAAAACGCTCTCCAGGAGATTCTTTCTAATCAGCTTCCAGGAGGCAGAATCAGCAGCCCAGGCCTCTGGTAATCCTTTCGGGCTGAGTGTTTCTCCGGGGGCAGAAGTTGCTGACTAGTGTTGAAGTAATTCTCTGCAATGCAGACTGTTTGCGAGGTAACTCAGCCTAAGAATTAGCGGCACATTCTGGACGTATTAGGTTGTTGAGCGACCTTGATGATGCATATTAAGGTGAGGATAAAGAGGCTGACACCGTATTTTCTAACTATGACAAGAAAGCATTTTAGAAGCCAGGTGCAAGCTTTAAAAAAGAGAGCTGAGGCTTTTTTTTTTTTTTCTTTCCCAGCTCCTCCTGATTCCTGCTTCACAATTTAGGGTGAATATGAGGACTCACTTCCCCACCCCTCTAGCTCAAATCCTCCTCCCCGTGCTTGAGGTGCTATGTGATCTTGGGCAAAGCACTTATCCTCTCTGGACCTTTTCCTCCATAAAGACGCAGTGCCTACCCCATAGGTTTGTTATGAAAATCACA
Source organism: Taxidea taxus jeffersonii (assembly GCA_003697995.1). Lineage (NCBI taxonomy): Eukaryota > Metazoa > Chordata > Mammalia > Carnivora > Mustelidae > Taxidea > Taxidea taxus. Next base: position 36,569 of record ML093403.1, on the reverse strand, counting down.
TGAGAAAATACAAGAGACGCGTGCTACCTTCACGTTCTACGTTAGCCTCCGCTCTGGTTTTAAGTGGTTCTCAACTACTGAACTGTCTTCAATCCAATCTCATTCAGACTCCTATTTGCAGATTTATGTTTCTAAAGTCTCTGTTTTACAGGCGAATTATCTACCCTGCTGTGAACGGAAGAACTCTTTGAACTTAAGAAACAAGTTAAGTCTCCATCCACACAGGGAGGAGAGAAATGTTGCAGCAAAGTGCAACTGATTATCAGCCACCGGAGGAGAACGCAACAGACACGCTCCTGTCATTTTCTGCTGGAGGAGACACACGCAGGGATTCATTTTCTTGCTTTTCAATTTGGAAGCCAAGAAGATCAACAAGTTAGAGATGTAATTAACAACTCCGGCTAGTTAATGCCTTGCCGCAGGTGCTGTTGGTCTAGATAAAAAGGATTGGATCCTGTAAGCTCCCCACTTTCGGCTACTGAAATGAATGCTTAGTGGGTTTCACCATGAAAGAAAAGGAGACTGGCATGGAGGGGGTTTGCAATAACAATTACTTTTAACTAACGGTGACAGAAGAAGTGACAAGTATGCTCTGTTGAACAGAGGCAGCCCCAGCCAAATGAAAAAGAGAAAAGGAAAAAAGCCCAGCGGCGCAATATAACTTCACCGTGGGTTGAAATAAGACAATCAGAAACAAAGTTAGCCTCCCACCCAGAGAGAGTGGTTACACTAGCAAATTTTTATTCGAGAGAAATAAAAATTGGAGGAATTGTGGCGGAACCCTATTATAACCCTGGTCAGGGGATAAGGATAATACTAAGGCTATAGGTTTTTGTGTAATAGCGAAAGATGCTTCGCACACCACTTTAATCCACAATGTAACAGTGAAACGGACCCACGTGCAGCGGGAAGCTTCTTCCCAGAGCTGTGCTGAACCTTCCCCTTCGCACTGGGCTTTGTTCTGAGGCTTGTTAAAAGTTAGAGCCCGGGGCCTCTTGGGGAGGCAGGAGATATTTAGGGCAGGAAAGTAGCAACTAATAGCTTTTCCCAACTATTGGCACAGGAGCCATGATTTACAAGGAGGACACCGGGCTTGGTGGTCAGGGCAAAAAACGGTTGGCCTTTCTAGAACATGTCGCAGGGCAAGGTGGAGTGATGGAGGTTTGAAGGGCAGACATTTTCAGCTCTGAGTTCTGGGGCTCTACAGTGGGTACAGTTAATAATACAGCGCTGTATACCTGAACGTTGCTGAGAGGAGATCGTAAGCATTCCCACCACACGCACCTAAAAGTAAGCGTGCGAGGTGATACGTTAATTATCCTGACCTTAGTAGGCACTCCACAATGTATATCGAATTATCACGTTGTACACTTTAAATACATACAATTATATTTGCCCATTATTCCTCAATAAAATCGAACAGAATCTTGTAAGATGACGCCACACACCACTGATTCTGTAAAAGTCAGCTCAGCAATGAAAAAAGACAAAATGACGACACTGATTTAGGATTTGTTGTAATGCGGGCTCTGGTGGAGATGAAATCTGTCTTTGTCTTAGAAAGAAAAAAAGATTCATGAAGCTTATGGACAGAGGAGGGAGATACTCAGCCTAAGAACAGTGAACACCAAGTCACTCCTTGCAGCGGCTGGGTGAGGCCTGCACGCCGACCTCAGCTTGCAGGCCCTGCCCAACCTGCCCAAGGAAGGCACGCACGGACTTTCAAAACCTAACATTTCCATTTGGAAACGTTTTCTATCTTAACTTCTGTGCCAGATCCGAATGACACTTCTTTGCTGCTCTATCTTTTACTTCTGACGCCCACTGACTGGGACACCGAAAGGAAGGAAAACAATGGGCGCCTTTCTTTTTCACTCCCTCTCTCATAAAGGAACTGATGATAAATAACATCCACCATTTCCTACGGTGCTTCAGTAAGTGACAGATGGTATCCTCCGTTCTTTGTAATCGATACCAGTAATACTGGATTCCCCTGTGACCACGGTTGCCCTCACTTCTGTGAGGAGGTGAAGAGACCCGTCCAAAACGCCAAGGTGAGTCAATATCAAGGAAAAGGACAAAAGCAAAGGCATATAAATTTAACTATTTAAAAACTCAAGCTGTTCCTAACAATACTGCTCACGTCAACATTCTAGCCACAGAATAAGGGGGAAAAAAATGTAAAAATACCTTCATAACCTATTGCTAAATGTGAATTCCAGAACAGAGGTCGGGCCCTCTGCAGCCAAGCAGGAGCAGAGACTCCTCTCCTCGCCCAACAAACAGGTGACCTGCTCTCAATCCTACCTACAAGAGATCGCACCTTTTAAAACTGCCTACAGAAGAATTTTAATAGGTGACCCACCCTCATCCCTTTGGCTTTATTTTCCTATAGACAATAAAAAGCTGAAATGCTAACCTGTTGAGGTGAACGACTTCACTGCGGACTATACCCTGAGAACTCCAGGTTATAAGCTACTGTGTGAACAGATTTAACAGACATTTTTCTTTTAATCTCTGTTGATTCCATTTGTATTTCTGAATTGAAAACATTTTATATACTATAAAACTTTGTACACGAAGCAGGAAAGAAATAGGTTAATCTACCTTAGCCAAGTAAGTTCTGTTCAGAAAATATCACTTTTCTCAGTGTAAAATATTGTACCAGGCTCTGAGGAATGATATTTTTAGAATAGTTGAGCAATGTGGGGACAGAGGCCCTACCTTCATGCAAATGGTGCTAAGTATAAATTTCAGGCAAAATGATTCAGCATCCAAATGGCCTAAACAACACAGAATTGAGAGCAGGAAGCCACTCCTAGGACTGAACTCTTTAAGGACAGAGAAGTTTGAGTACTATGGAGAAAACTGTCTTACTGATTTCTGAAGCCCGAGGGTTAGAACACAATGCCTAGAATAGCAAGAGTGCTCAAAAAATGTAAATAGTAGGGACGCCTGGGTGGCTCAGTTGGTTAAGCGGCTGCCTTCGGCTCGGGTCATGATCCCAGCGTCCTGGGATCGAGTCCCACATCGGGCTCCTTGCTCGGTAGGGAGCCTGCTTCTCCCTCTGCCTCTGCCTGCCTCTGTCTGCCTGTGCTCGCTCTCTCTCTAACTAATAAATTAAAAAAAAAAAATGTAAATAGTAAACTACCGTAAATATAAAATAGTAACGAAATAAAACGAAGAGATTTGTGGGCTAAAGTATTTAAGAAGAGCCTCATAAAAAAAAAAAATGCAGTTTTAGCTAGATCTCCCTTGAGAATGAACAGACGTAGGGAGGCAAAGCTAGGGAAGGGAATCATGCAGAGAACAGCATTCATGGTTACAAATGGGCAAAAGGAAGAATGCAGAATGACAGGGCACCGCTGCGTTGCGGGATACTGGAAAGACCACCCAGATTGTGTTTAGGGTGTGAGTTAGAGAGCCGGGAGGGATAATGCCAGTTAGTGTGGGAAGGGCACTTAATATGGAGGAGAAGGACAGTCAAGATTCTATACTGAAGAAAACAGGGATCAGTGAAGGGTTCGGAGAGTGTAAGTTCTAAGGATGAGCAGTTACATATTTGGATAAGTGAAGAGGCCGTCCAAAGACCCACTAATAAAATAAGCTACAGATAGGAGACTGTTCATTTAATAATTATTTACTAAGGTAAGAGAGACAGGCCTGGGGCTAAGGGCTGGGGCGACACTGATGAATGAGATCTGGTTCTCACTCAGGAGCAAGTGTGCCCAAGGAGGTATTTTACAAGGTGCCCAGGGGGGCGAAGACAAAGGGAGCTACTCCGGCCTGCCAAAACCAGGACAGTCTTCTAACCTGAGAACTAGCCAGGCAAAGAGGGACAAGCAGAATCAGCATGATGCTGTGCGTGTGCATATGCCTCTGTGTGTGTGTGTGTGTGTCTGCAGGAGTGAACCAAATCCTGCAGAGCAAGTGGGACTCAACGGTCACTCCTGAAGCCTCGCCCGGGGGGGGGGGGGCACTCCTCCTCCTTCCCCCGCCCCGTCCTAGGGCCATTCTCTGAAGATACATAGATAGAGAAGATGGAGGTGAGCTTCTTGCCCTGCTCTGAATCTAGAAAATACTTAGTAACTGGGTATTTTGGAAGGCCTGAACACGTGTGGAAATGAATTAAATACTGAATGAAATAAGTAGATTGTTTCTAAATTCTAGATTTGTGAACCTGCAAGTTTCTAAGGTGAAAAAAATCTTGAAAGTTTTCCTTCAAGTGATCGTTAGAAATATTTACTCAGGTGTATGATTAGACTAAATTTCATTAATTCCCCCCAAAAAGGTCTATCCAGAGCCTCAGCTGTTTTGACACAATGTGGGGAGGTTAGCATTTCATTAGACCTCGGTATGTGATCAAGCCTCACCCTGAGTTTGCAGAAGTCATGACCTCGGGTGTGTAGTTAAACATTTTGATTCCCTGAATGGCCTTTATGACATACACGGATTATCAGTTGTCAACCAAACAGAAGTGGGAAGAAGAAAATACTCAACCCCCACACCTGTCTTCAACAACAACAATCTGCTGAAACTTCACAATGTTCAAGGCACTGTGGCTAACACAAAGATGAGAAAAACCTGCTAGAAGAGAAGCTCCGTGGTGGTAGGGATTTTTATTTCTTTTCTTCACATTGTTTCTAGGGACCGAGAACCCAGTAAGTATTCCATAGATATATTTGTTGAATGCCTTAAAAATAGAATCCCTGATCTCAAGGACTTACCATCTGCTCATAATTAAATGTCTCTTACTGTTGAGGTCTGAAGGCCACGGGAGGCTATCACTGCAAACAGATTTGTGCAACTAACGGGTAAGAGCTTTCTCGGGGCTCAGGGGCAAGTGTTTCCTATACAAGCATCATCACCGTGAGGGAAACTGACAAAGTGTGAGCCCAGAACCCACATCCCTGAAGGGTCTTTCCTGGTACTCCAAGCCTGGAGAGAAAAGGTGCCTCCTGTCCAAGGTCTTTTCATTTTACCACAAATTACAATATAACTCTCTTCAAGTGCCAGGATATAAAAGATATTTTTATTTGGCTCTGATGAAAACCTGTATCCTGTTGGTCAGCCAGATTTTCTCACCACCTCCCTCCGTCTTCAAGCCCTGGTGTAAAATTCACTTCTCTGATGAGTTGCCTTTATCTCTCCTCTTCTGCATGGTGAGTCGGGATCCCAGGGGCACCAACAGAACACATGCCACTGTCTTAGCTCTCACCATAGCAAGCGCTCCTTTCAGATTCCAGGGACTAGAAACTTGCCAAAGAGAAGCATTTACAAAGTCTCAGACCCCCCTTTTCCCATAAAAGTGGCTTGAATCTATTTTAATAGTATGCATGCAATATTTCCACTTAGTCATCTGAAACCCTCCACTTAGTGTGCAAGAGTCACCAGATTTTATGTTAATATATTGGCACAAGGAGCTCCGTACTATTTTTAAACTTTTGATTGCAGAAGAAGCTGAGACACAGCTGGATTCTCAGCGAATGCATGGACTAGAAAGATAAGTTGTTTCCTGAACCCTCAAGAATTTTTGCTATTATTTTCCTGCTAAATTGCATATTTCTGTCCTTCAGAGGAGTCTTGGAGAGATCGGATTTCCTTCTGTTCTATTGTGTTGGTGTGAACGCCTTTGCAATTGAAAAGGAGGCCTCTGAGGGTGGTAGGAACAGAGTCGGCGGAAGTTGCACAAAGTGAGGTGTGTGGCTTTGTGACTGGTTAGAGCACCCGTGCTAATGAGGCCAAGGTCACAGGTTCAATCCCTGAAAAGGCAGTGACTTCAATCAATTCTCTGCCAGAGCTCTGCACCCCTAAAGTACCACAGATTTGCTAGAAATCCAAAGATGTGAAGTTGGGGATGTGGGTGGGAAAGGGGAGGCTGACTGAGAGGCTGACAATGTCAGTCCTCTGGAGAGGGGCCAGAAACTTCTAGTCCCAGCACTGGCCGCACTCTGGGGGAGAGGGGCCAGCACAGGGTGGCCTCACCCAGGAAACTGTTACAGAAAACCACGGAGCTTCCAGGCTCACCAGAAGAGGGCTCAAAGTTCGAGTGTGGTCAAGTACAACCAGGGCGCCAGGTTGTACATCTGGTTCCCTGGTGAGGATCAAGATGCACATATTCAAAGGCAAACCCAGAGGGGGGCTCTGTGAGAGGAGCAGGACATGAGAACAGGGAATCAATAACAGAGGGGAAATTCTTCTAAACCCAACTGGCCTTGCACTGAGCAGATGAGGCTTGCCTGGAACTGAGAGAGGATGACCTCACTCTCCATCTCCAAGGTCCAAAGAGAAAGGAACAGGTGTGGGGATGGGCAGTGACTTTAGTTATTACTGACTCTAAGAACATGAAGGACATTTGTAATTACTGATTGCCTCCCTGGGAAACAAAGTGGCATAAAACTGTAATTAGTTCATAATTCCTTATATTGACAAGAAAAAGGGATATTAACCTAAGGCAAAAGAGGTAAGTCAAAAGCACCCAAATAAAGTAAATGAGGTACAACGGCTGGCTGGGTTGGTCGAGCATGTGACTCTTGATCTCAGGGTTGTGGGTTTGAGCCCCATGTTGGGTGTAGAGATTACTTAAAAATAAAATCTTAAAAACACACACACACCAAAATAAAGTAGAAATCTTCTTTGCCATTTAAGTTCTAAAATAGGTAACTTTGCAGCCTGCGTTCTCACTGATTCAGAGTTTCCCCTGAACACCAGCTACTACCAAACTACACCTCTGGGTACTGGATCCTTCGAAAGAAATTTAAAACAGGTCTTCGTATTTCTTAAAGAACCTGCTGACTGATGGTGGGTGATTGTCCCACAGGAATACCACCTAGGGGCCTCCTAGCATGGCTGCACCATGCATTTTATTTCCAAACCTAAACAAATGAACTTGGCACCAAGTTCTGGGGAAAGAAGATGTTGAAGAAAAAGAAATCTACTCTGATGCTGTCCTACCAGCCAGAGAAACAAACGCTTTATATGTAGGTATAAAGACTTAGGCAACAAACTCATCTTAGTTCTAGCTGAATATTTTGAAATATTCTAAGCCCACAAAAAGGACCAAAGCCTTGTGTTCTTTTTACATTTCTTATGGAATAATTGACACATATAAAAAGCACATAAGCTCTTTATGCAAATTCCAAGACCCTGTTATAAAGACATTTCTGAACCCACAGCAGCCTAAGCTACATATCGAAGACTACTCGATCAATTTATTTGTTCAAGGTTTAGAACGTTAGTTTGTGGGGCACCTGGGTGGCTCAGTGGGTTAAAGCCTCTGCCTTCGGCTCAGGTCATGATCTCAAGGTCCTGGGATGGAGCTCCACATTGGGCTCTCTGCTCAGCAGGGAGCCTGCTTCCCCCCCCTCCCCCGGCCTGCTTCTCTGCCTACTTGTGATCTTTGTCTATCAAATAAATAAATAAAATCTTAAAAAAAAAAAAAAAGAACATTAGCTTGTTGAGCTACCTATTGGGGGGGGGAAGAGGAAGCAAAAGAAAAGAGGTAATAAAAACAGTACTCACTCCAGGAGAAATCAGAGTGAATATGTCCCAGTGTCCAGGGCTGAACCACATAGTAGATTTAGGCCAAAAGGGAAGGAAAGCCACACTCAGAATAGGAAGGCATGGCTCAGTCCGTGAAGGACACAGAGCCTGGCCCTTTAGAAGACACTCAATAAACATCTGACCAAAAATATGTAAAATTCAAGGAAACGACTTCAACTCTCTAACACACAGCTTTTTCCTTCGTGCAATGGGGTCAGGCTCCCTCTACACAAGCCATCCTTGGGAGGATCAAAAGAAGACTGTATCTGGAAATGCTTTATGAGCTGCAAAGAGCAACAGGATTTTAAGGAATGTCGTTTTATGGGATGTTCAGATATTTTTGATTGAGAGATTTTGTGTGTTTGCTTTTGGGAAGGAAAGGTATTAGATGGTGGTTTTAACTTACCAGGGTTTGAAATTCACTTCAGCATATCCTGCTGCTGTTCTGTCTCTTTCATGTATCGTTTCCAACTGTACAGCTTGGTCCCAGAGCCCCTGTAAGCCCTAACAGGAATTATTATCCCTGCATATGAAAAATACGTGTGTCATGGTGCTCGCCACAACTAAAGTCTTAAAGGACTGCTCTGGGCCACACCTGAATCACTCAAAAATTAAAGAGCAGAGAGGACCCATGACAGCCTTGCTATGCAAAAAATTGTTCGCCTCCATTTCTCTTCTCAAATATTTGCTTAATCTCATGGCAAAAGACTATTAGAGCATCTCAGCACTTTGGAGCTAGAAAAGGCTCTTAAAAAAAAAAAAAGTTTACCTATGTAGGTTCATCATATCATTTCCATTAGGTTCTGAAAAAAAAAAAAAAAAGTGTAATCCCTTATATTCCGGGGGACTTGGAAGCTGAGAGCTGCTGTTCTTAGCTCAGGATGAATGTGCCATCTGAAGAATGACTCTACCCACCAGCAATTTCCAGTATTTCCTTCCTGGTAGCCCTCCCGACCACCAACCCCACCATGATAAAGACATCCCTGACCTTTCAATATCTTATCACCCTCTGTAACAATCAGCACAAGCAAGACCGTCAGGGGGACTGTGACAGCTTACTCTGTGCTAGGATTACACTCAGCCCTTGACTTCTGTCTCCTGTAATTCTCACTCTGGAGGCAGGCACTCACAAAAGGAACCTAGTTGTTCAAAGATATAACATCAGGGAGGGAGGAAGCCAGAACTGAAACCACGTCAATCTGGCACCCAAGTCTCTGCCTTTCCGTCTCTAAATAAATGAAAAACTTGAAATATCCTAATATAGAAAGTTGACAACATAATATCTCATTACCTGATGTACAGATAGCTGAATTTTGTTTTATTTGATGTAAATTTTAAGAAGAAATCTGTTGTCTATACATTTTAATCTTACTACCCATTTAAAAAAATACTTGTGAAAAGGAGGAACTTCTCTATTAGAGCATGTGTCTAATTTTTTATTCAAAAAGCAAGATAATCTGAGAACATTCAAAGTCAGTTGTCCCCTTAGAGACCGTACAATTCTCAGAGAATATTCTGAAAATAAACAGCAGCCTTGGGGATGCCTCCCCCATCTGGGGTGAGACTTCAGTTGGTCAGCCCCAGGGTTCATCAGAGAACCTTAAGGTTTCTTAAGAAAACCACAGCAAGAGTTCATGCCTCTTAACACCAATTAAAATCAACTAAATATTACTTTGACAGTCTTGTAACACAATGCGTTAGACAGGATGAATAGTACTAAAGAATAAATGTGAGACATCCCATCTTTACAACTTCTGAAACAGGATATCTCAATCATACTGTTTTGCTCATGCAAGCATTTTAATTTTTAAAACCACTTTGAGTGAGCCAGGCATGACACAAATTTCCTGAAATTGTGTTCTAACAGCTCTATTGCAAGGAGGCTAACTGGGCCTTCCTACTTTTACCCCATACTCAGAATGAGCTAACAGAAAGGGTAATGTTCTTGCCCTTAAGTGATCCATGAGCCAAGAAAATAAAAGATCAAGAGGGAGACATCTTCCCACCTGAGGAATTGCACACAGAATGAATACTGAGATGGAAGACTGTTTTACAGAAGATTTTTCCTTTTGAGACAAATAACAAAGTGTTAAAATATGTTGAATACTAAGTACGAAATATAACATAAAAGTATCTGCCATAAAAAGGGTGGCCAATGGCCGAAAAAAAGGGTGTGTGTGTGTGTGTGTGTCCAAAATGTATCTAGCAGATGTGATAGGGACAGCTCCCAACTGGAAGACATTTATATTTTTAGGAGTTGCCCTCTCGCAGCTGAGGCAAGACAAACTTCCCCCCAAGTATCACCTACCCAACTGAGTAAATGTGGACAAATTTAAAATTCCCAGAAACAAACCTTTGTCTGAATTGTGCCACCAAGAATCCCATTCCACTGGGGCCTGCGAAACTTCCACTTTTCAATTTACAGAACTTATTGCTGCGGAAATCACCTATTTGCATTCAAAATAAGTTAAGCCCAGATATCATTAATACGACAAGGAGAACCCCCAGTGGCTCACTTGTCTGAAGCAGTATCGTTTATGCTAGACATGAAAGACATGAAAAGATAAGAAGTAGTTTGGGTTTTTTTTTCCTGTGGGGAGGGGCGGGTGGTGCTAGGTGGGGAAGTGTCAGATTTTAGCCTGTATACTCCGATATTTGCCAATTCTGCTCCTACTCCCAGGAGACACACGCGTGTTCTAGTACAGCTGGACAGACTCGTTTGTTCTTGGACACGATCAAATAGTTGGCAGAGGAAATGGTGCCAAATCTAGGAGAACGACCTAACCACTAATTCTAAACTGATCGAACGGTGTACAAGGATATTTCCAACTTCATAGGTATTGTGGTGTCACTATTTCCTGTCTGTTAGTCTGGTTGATTTCAAATGACTCGTTAGAGAGAAGAAATGAACTGTGGGTGTTACCAGGCCATGCACCTGAGCCAAACAGAGGGACGCGGTGGGGGTGGGGACAGAGGCAGTGGTAGGGCCCCAGTGCAAGCAGCAGCCCTGGGGAGAGGTCTAAGACACGGGTTAATGGCCCTACCAAATGTTATTCAGAAAAAAGGAGAAACAAAGCAGGCTCTGTCACATAGGGCAGGGTGCTTTGTGGAGCTACATGTGGCCCTACATTACTGTTCTAAGGTTGGGGGCGTATACAGTAGGTTGGGGGCGTATACAGTAGGTACAGTCAGGACACTCACAGCTAAAAAGAAACATCTCTCAGCTCCGCTTCTCCCCCTCTGAACCCGAGGGATTTGATCTCTAAGCCGCTGGAGGCGGGCACTGGTAACTACCACCTGAGTACCTACCATGTGCCCGGCACTGCAGTCTTCTCTCCTAGGACGGACTTCAGGAATCACCAGGATTCCTGATGGAGGGAAGCACCTTCCGTGCTGGGTGACCCCGCTTTGCTCCTGCCACTCTAGACACCCACACTGCTTCAGACTCCGAGCCACAGCGAGGCTCAGAAGATCAAGGGACCCGTCACAGCAGCCTTTTTAACTTTGGGAAAACCCAATGCTCACTTCACTCAAACGTTGCAAAGTGGTGCCGTGACCCTTTAGCTCTTGACTCACCAATTCAAAGAGCCACATCACATACAGCCCTTAAGCTGCCCACGGCATGGTTCTGCGTCTAGTGCCTTTCCGGGTCCCCCCAAGCGGAAGACAGTTCTGGCAGGGAGTCTGGGCAAGATTACTATAATATTTAGCCTTTGTCCCTTCTTTTGCTATGTCTTCTCATAGAATAAGGCACACGAGTCTGGGAAACTGGGTACTTTGGGGTATGTTGGACTTGAGCCCCGTACTCCAAAGGTACCTGCGGGACCTCAGGTCACTGCAGTCTGAGCCAAGCAGCTCCATTTCAAGGATGAAGAAACTGAGATTCAAAATAAAGCAGGGTCCCTTCTTCAGAGTGGTGGGAGGTGGGGTACACACGTAATTCAACGCCATGCTTCCCGTCTCTGGAATTTTACTGAGCACCTATCTAGTAGGAGATGGGCAGGACTGAAGAGGTCAGATTTCATTCCCTTACCTGTTGGTGTGACTATAGATACACAACCACACTTCCTAGCTGAGCATTGGTTTTCTCGCTTATAACATGGAGAAAGTGTACTGGGCTGGTGATTTCTAACGCCTTCCAGGTCTGAAGCCGTCATAAAGCTGCAGGACATAACCATGCGTGGATGTGGATGCATATATACGCACAGAAACGAACACAGATGTGCGCGTGTGTATGTGCACACGTGACGTGCGGCAATAAATACTATTTCCTACCACACATTTTGCCTCCTTCCCTCAGAGACCGTGTTTTCGAAATCCCAAGCCACGGCTCGGTACGTCCCATCAGTGCAGCCCGTCGGAGTCCGGGGTTGTGCGGTCAGTACTCCTCTGGCTTCTCTCCAAACGCCAGCGCCCAGTGAGAAGGAAGAGGAGGAGCCGCGTACTTTACACGAAATGTCACCTGTCATTGAGTTCCCTGGAGGGAACGGCAGGTCCGCGGCGGCGGGGCGGGCTGGTGGAGAGGGGAGCACAGAACACGCCGCAGGAAGCACGAGTTAAAGGCGACCGGCTGGGGCTGCTCGAACCTGGGGCGGAGCCGGCAATGCACCAAGGGAGCAGCGCGGGCCCAGGGTTGGAACAAGCCTGGCTCCGCGCCCCTGTCGGGGGCGAGGACCCTGCACTCCGGGGGGAGCCCTTCCGGCGAGAGCAACTCG
>ML093403.1:0-13957 GCA_003697995.1 Taxidea taxus jeffersonii | reverse complement strand
GCTCAGGTTGTGATCCTGGGGTCCTGGGATCGAGCCCTGCATCGGGTTCTCTGCTCAGTGGGGAGCCTGCTTCCTCCTCTCTCTCTGCCTACTTGTAATCTCTGTCTGTCAAATAAATAAATAAACTCTTTTAAAAAAGAAAGAAAGAAAGAAACAAAGGACAGCTTTTCCCTTTGAGCCTCAAGAGGGAGAATGGTCCTGCCAACACCTTGACTGTAGCCCAATGATACACTGATTTCAGGATTCTAGCCTCGGGAACCATGAAAAAATAAATTTCTATTGTTTTAAGTTTAGTTTGTGGTAATTTGTCACAGCAGCCATACGAAATTAATGCAAGTTATAATACAATGCACCTGGATGGCTCAGTCGGTTAAGTGTCTGGCTTGTGATTTCTGCTCAGGTCATAATCTCATGGGTCATGGGATCAAGCCCCATGTTAGGTCCTGTGCTCAGTGGGGAGTCTGCTTGAGATTCTCTCCCTCTGCCTCTTTCCCCCTCCCGTGCATGCTCTGTCTCTCTCTCTCTCTCTCAAATAAATAATCTTAAAAAAATAAACGTATAATACAATAAAAATTATAATAGAGGAGCAAAATACAGTAGAAAGGCTTTACAGAAGACCTGACATTTTAGTTCCTTCTAGAAGGAAGAGACTAAAGATTACCAGAAGAAGGAAGGCCTGCCAAATGGGTTTAAGAAACTGAAGGTGTAAATTCACTGGGATAGGAGACTTGACGATCCAGGCAAGTATTTTCTCTTTTCTTTCCTTTTTTTTTTTTTTAAAGATTTTATTTATTTTTAGGCAGCTGGCATATGTCATAGCAGCCAGAAGCCTCTTCAGGGCTACACGGACCTGGGCCAGCTGGCGGGCCCAGAAGCTCCTGGTCCCTGCCAAGCCTGGAAGGCTCCTCTTACAGGATTACAATCCTGCCACACTCCAAAAAAAAAAATAAATAAATATATATTGTTTTTTAATTTTTAAAAAGTAATCTCTACATCCAATATGGTGTTCGAACTCACAACCTGGAGATCAAGAGTCACAGGCCCCACCAACTGAGCCAGCCAGGGTGGGAAAATATATCCGACAACGGCTGACATCACTTCCCATCATGCCTCAGTTGTGATTCTTCCTACCTTCTGTCCTGCGCATTTTCCACAAACAAGATTTTTTAATTTCTTCCTTCTATTTCTTGTTCATGTCCCTTTGTTTCTATTTTTAGGCCACTCTGTCCTTATGGCTTCACACCTGGGTTACCACAATAGCAGTAATATTTTGAGATCGCAAAGACTGTACAGCCAGCTCTGCATTTCCTTCCATACCCTCACCATTCCTCCCATCCAGTCAGTGGCCCTGACTCAGAGAAGAGATAATATTGCCGAGCAGGAGCAAAAAGGCTCTTGGTCTTCAGGAGCCAAAGGTCTCAGGAGACTCAGGCTCCAGTCTTGGCAGATTCATGCCGATGTAGAGCAAAGACTCCCTATGGCCAGAGAAGAGTCTCAGGACCAGGGTAGGAGGGAGAATTGAGAGGAAAGCAAGAGGGAAGTCAGGGTGCTTATTTGAGAAAAGGGCATCACCTTAGTTTCCTTCCAGGCTAAACACTGGAGGAATGGGGTAATGTATCTCAGGGGACTCAGACCAGAGATAACTTATGTGTTAGTCTCGTGCAGACCCCAGAATTCCTTTTGTATTAGAAATGGGTGTGTGCTGGGGCGCCTGGGTGGCTCAGTGGGTTAAAGCCTCTGCCTTCAGCTCAGGTCATGATCCCAGGGTCCTGGGATCGAGCCCCGCATGGGGCTCTCTGCTTGGCAGGGAGCCTGCTTCTCCCTTTCTCTCTCTGCCTACTTGTGATCTCTGTCTGTCAAATAAATAAATAAAATCTTTATTAAAAAAAAAAAAGAAAGAAATGGGTGTGTGAGAGAAGGATTCTCTGAGGTCTCCCACGGGAAGCAGGAGAGTGGGTTCCCACATCCCTGAGAGGCACCCTCAAGTAGAAGCAAAGTATCCAAAGGAACAATGTGGATGAGCAAGGGACTGATGACCACAGGTCAAGGATCATGGGTCCCCTGCCAAACTCAATGCTGAGCACCATGGTGCCACCCAAACACAGGAGGAAACAGAATAGGGTCTCTCCCTGTTCTGTGTGTCGTAGTTACTGCCGTCCAACACATTGTCTTCAAATAACTTTCATAATGAGACTTTCTGTCAAAGAATTCCCGGTTGTTCTTTATTGTACATCTCCTCAAGGTCAAGCTCTTCTTCCTGGCTTAAAAAAAAAGAAACAACCTCTCTACCTGTCTTGCTCACCTTGAGTTCCATCTATTCTGAGAAGCCTTCTCTCAACGATTTTGCCCATAACTATTTCTATTCCCTAGGGTCCGTCTCATGTATCTGTGCTTTCTTGGCATGCAATCAGCAACATTGCATATATCGCCGTGTAAATTAAAGTCTTTAAAGGGAGACACTTTATATTTATTTGGTGGTTTTCTCAGTGGAGGCCTCCAAATTTGTTATGTGTTAGGTTCTCAACTCTTTTCCCAGTGACTGAAGAGAAGGCTGATAAAGTTGTGATGGGCGGGGATACTTTGATTTTTAGAGGATGTTATGCTGGTAGTGTTTTGGACCTAACTCCTAGACTCTGTTACAAACATATCCCAAGAATGAATAAACAATTCTAGGTAGTGAATCTATGAAGGGTTTCAAGATCGGAATCTTGAAACAATTTTCAAGATTTCAATTTTCAAAATTTCAAGATTTCAATTTTCAAAATTTCAAGATTTCAATTTTTAAAATTTCAATTTTCGATTGTTAAAAACAATTTTAAAAGGGCTGAGAGTTTGTTGTTGTTGTTGTTGTTTAGAGGAGGTTATACTATTATTTTCCTGATCGTGGACTCATAGGGTTGGCATGGAATGCTTAAAAATCCAGATGGCCAGAGGCATTCATGCTGTAACAATGGCTGTGGGCAACAGGGCTCTGTCATCTTGCTGGCAAGCTAAGGGGTGGACTCAAAAATAACTCCCTGCTTCCAGGCTGAAGGGCAGCAAGAGCATTCCCGATGTATGACTTACAGTCCTAACACCAACATCTCAGCTAGATGTTTCTAGAATAAGAAACATCTTATAATGTTTAATGATATAAGAAATATCTTATAATAGTTTCTAGAATAAGAAACTATTTCTGTCAGTGGCAGGAGTAACCAAGTCAGGGAAAAGCACATAAGGGACTATTTCAGAGTAAGAGTAACCAATTCTTTTTTTTTTTAAGATTTTATTTATTTATTTGAGAGAGAGAGAGACAGATATAGCGACAGAGATCACAAGTGAGGAGGAGAGGGAGAAGTAGGCATCCTGCTGAGCAGGGAGCCCCATGCAGGGGTTGATCCCAGGACCCCAAGATCATGACCTGAGCTGGAGACAGAGGTTTAACCGACTGAGCTACCCAGATGCCCCAAGACTGACCAATTCTTAAACTACCATCCATCTTCTCTTGTTCTTGAAGGAAGGTAGGAAGGCAGGAAAGCAGGAAGGAAGGAAAAGAGCTTAAGCTTTGTCCTCATATTCAGGAAATACAATAGTTCTAACTAGATACTAAAAATTAAACAAAAAGGCAACAAATGTCCAAGGAAAATCTCCATTACTGACATATTTGGTTCTCATCTAGACTCATAAGCTTTTTTCTTTACCTCTGGAAAGTCTCACCACTTTTTTTTCCCCCATTAAAAAAAAAAGAAAGAAGAAGAACTAAGTATAAGGAAGTTTAGAAGTCTTGTATATTTCTATTTTTATTGAGACTGTTAACAGCTTATTTTGGGGGAGGCAGTGTCATCCAGCAGCAGGAGGAGGGGGCTGAGTACAGAATTTGACTTTGTTACCAATGGCTCTGATCTTGAGCAACTAACTCACCCACAGATTTTATATGAGGGCAGAGGAGTTCCACAAAAGGAAGAGATGCAGTGTGATTATTTAAAGTCTTAAAGCTTTAGTCTGCCTGTTTTATAAGTTTAATTTTTACACAGAATTTGAATATATTGTGCAGTTTATTTCTCTTACAAGAGGGGAGAAAAATACAGAAGGAAAAAAGTCAATAGTGTGATTTGAAGCAGAAGCCACACAAAAGCTGAAGATGGTCAAATGTCATCATCTTAACTTCAAATGATCCCAACACCTAAAAAGAAATCCTTGGCTCAATTTTCTTTTCTAATAAGGATTAAACATATGGGGGCGCCTGGGTGGCTCAGTGGGTTAAAGCCTCTGCCTTCGGCTCAGGTCATGATCTCAGGGTCCTGGGATGGAGTCCCACGTCGGGCTCTCTGCTCAGCAGGGAGCCTGCTTCCTCCTCTCTCTCTGCCTGCCTCTCTGCCTACTTGTGATTTCTATCTGTCAAATAAATAAATAAAATATTTTTTAAAAAAGGATTAAACATATGTAGCATTAAATATCTGTTATTGGAGAGGTCATGAAAATTTAAGGTAAACACAATATATTTTCTTATGCTGGAAAAAGAGGGTTTGTTACTTTGCTTGATACCAAATGAATTTACACAACAGTATCTCTCTTTTTTTTAAATTTATTTATTTGACAGAGAGAGAGATTGAAAGTAGGCAGAGAGGCAGGCAGAGAAAGAGAAGGGGAAGCAGGCTCCCCGCTGAGCAGAGAGCCCGATGTGGGTTTCGATCCCAGGACCCTGGGATCATGACCCGAGCTGAAGGCAGAGACTTAACCCACTGAGCCACCAAGACGCCCCCACAACAGTATCTTTAAATACAACTAATTTAAAGAGCCTAATGATACACTGAACTATTTTGGAAAGTACACACAGGGCAAACAAATATATTATCTGTATGTACTCTAATATCTACTTTTTAAAGAAATGGTAAATATTCTGACATTTCTTTGAGTGACTTCTATTTTTGGAATCTAGCACTTTGAAAGCAGCTGATGAAATTTTCAGTTTTTGCTTGCATTGCTTCCTGGTTTCCCTTCATCACAAGCTATATCTTTGTCTTTTCCCATCTTTAGGATTTTGTAGTTTGAAATCAAAGTAACCAAAAACTGGGGCAGGGGAGGGGATAGATGAAGTGAAATTAAGCAAATTGATTAAATGTCGCTCTTGGGGTCAAAGGACAATCAGACTGAAGGGCTTGTACGTGCTCTCACCGTACAGTCACTGATTTTTTTTAAAAGATTTTATTTATTTATTTGACAGATGGAGATCACAAGTAGGCAGAGAAGCAGTCAGAGAGAGAGAGGAGGAAGCAGGTTCCCTGCTGAGCAGAGAGCCCGATGTGGGGCTCCATCCCAGGACCCTGGGATCATGACCTGATCCAAAGGCAGAGACTTTAACCCACTGAGCCACCCAGATGGCCCAACCTGGTTTACTTTCTTAAATCCTCTGTTTCTCAACATCTGTCTGAGTAGTTGACTAAATATACATAGTACCTGTTTGTTTGGGCGACCTCTTTCCTGAGTAACTGGGACTCTTACAAAGTGATGCTTGTGCCTGCCAAAGGTTTGGCCAGTCTGCAGCAAAGTAAGATGAACCCGAACAATGCAACATCTCTATTGATAAATACAGTTTAGATTCATTGTAAAGCACTTTAAAAAAAAATCCGAGATTAGAACCTTCTTATGGTTAGAATATCTTCATTTATGATGGACACTGAAGATGGTATTCCTTTGAATGTTCTAGAGAAAATAAAAATCATCAGTCCTCTGTGGGTTCCACCACCTTTTAAATAAATTATGCTGTTTTCTGAAATGGAAAGGCATGAATGTTAAGAATGGCATTACCATGTCATTATAGAGCCTACTTGGGGATTATTCCTTAACCCAGATTGTTGTAGCTCCGAATAACCTTATGCTAAATATTCAGGATCATGACACCTTGATTTCCTTAAGTTTTGGCCATAGACACTGGAGCTTGTCCACATCTTTTAATACACCAGACAATTATGGATTAGGAAATACAAGGCTACATGCAAGTGAAGCTATCATTTCTTTAAAGGCATTTAAAAAATTCATTTCTGTTCTTAGCCACAATTTCATCATTTTTGGAAAAGAGATCGGCATCTCCAATGACAGTGTTTTGAACCTTATCATTTTAAGCAAGCATTTACGGATGGAATTTTGTTGAATCCCATTTTTCCTTTGACCAGAAATGATTCAATTTATGTTACTTAGGGTGCTAGCTAAGGAAAGAAAGTGTGGGAAAAAAATGATAAGATCACTGAATTAATTGCTCTATAAGCCATGTATACTAACCTTATGAAGCTCCGAAAACACAGGTAAACCCAGTGATTACCAGGGTAGAGTTTTTTGTTGTGAATCCTTTTCCACCTTTGTTTATGAACATAGAAATGTTTTACAATAAAAATGGGATTATATTGTACATGCTGTTTTATAACCTACTTTTTCATCTTAAAAGTATGTTGTAAATCTGTTTCCATAACATTAAATATTTTTCTACATAATTTTAATGACTTTGGACTGTGATATTTTATAGTGTACTGTCATCTGTTTAACCAGTTCCTTGCTGTTAGATACTGTTGATGTCCTTTTTTTCCCCTATTGTTGAAATAAGCATCTTTGCTAAGTAAAATCTTTTTTCACATTCTTTAATAATTAATTAAGATAGATCCTAAAAGTAGAATTGCTGGGTCAAATGTATAAAAATTTATAAGATTTTTGATGCATTCCATGGAACTGAGTTAAAAATGTGCTTATTTGCTTATTTATTTATTATAATCTTTACAGTCCATGTAGAAGATAGAAAAATAATCTAATTCATTGCATAACACCTCTTGCACTTCATTTAATATCCAAAAAAATCATTACAGCTAAAATGAGACACCTCAGATAAAGTCATCAGAGTTTGTCTAAAGGGATCCTGCATATCATCTAACTCAAAAGCTTTATTATAAAGCTGAGGAAACAGAGTCAGAAATAGTAACATACCCTGTTCACAGTTGAAGGCAGCAAGGGGTGGAGTGGATCCAAGCCTGGCCCCAGGTGCTCTCTTCTCCTCCCAAGCCCTGCAAGAGAAGATCAAGTCCTTCAGATGTTCAACACAGAACTGACCCATCCCATAGTCTGTTAACAGCTACACAGTCTTTTATTGTATCATAATTTGTTTAACCAACCGTTAGTTGGTGAGTATTAGGATGGTCTGGAGTTATTAACTAGTGTAAACATTGTGGCGATAAACAATCTTTTAAATAGTAGCTGTTTAAATATCTCTAATAAATAAACTGCTTTTCTTTTGGGAAATGTTACATGTTGTGTTATTTCCTAGAGAATCACAATGCACATTCATGTATTAAATATTTATTGAATACCTACCAACTTGTGCTAGGTGCTGGAATTCACATATTAAAAAAAAAAAGGCACTGAAAATTCTTAAAGTGACAGAATCTTTTACATTTTTAAAATTAAAAATTTCTCAATCTTTTTTTTTTTTTTGGATCATGGCACTTCCTCTCCTCCCTTTAAAAAAACTGAACATCTATAAGTATTGCACTAATCTTATCTGGAGCAGAATCTGGAAAATTCTAATCTGGTATCAATCTTGTTGAAAACTTCTAATTAAGTGCCTGTACCTAGTTGCTACTTTTCTAGGAACCCTGAAAAATCTTGGGAATTATTTAGAGGAACGATATGTTTTAGGCAGTTCAGAAGGATACATCTTTGATCTACATTGCCAGATTAACTTCTGGGGTAAATAGTATTTTAATATGAATATTTTGCTTTGTTTCATTTTTGATATGACTATTTTGGTGGGACAGTTTTACTTTATTTTTAAAACAGTATTCATGGGGCGCCTGGGTGGCTCAGTGAGTTAAAGCCGCTGCCTTCGGCTCGGGTCATGATCCCAGGGTTGTGGGATCGAGCCCCGCATCGGGCTCTCTGCTCTGCAGACAGCCTGCTTCCTCCTCTCTCTCTCTCTGCCTCTCTGTCTACTTGTGATCTCTGTCTGTCAAATAAATAAATAAAAAATCTTAAAAAAAAAAAACAGTATTCATATCAGTAGAACAAAAGGAATACTTGGGTTGCCTGGGTGGCTCACATAGTTGGGCGTCTGACTCTTGGCTTTGGCTCGGGTGGTGATCCTGAGGTGGTGGGATCAAGCCCCATGCTGGGCTCTGTGCTCAAGCCTGGAGTCCCTCTCCCTCTACTCCTCCCCAGCTCTCTCTCTTTCTCAAATAAATAAATAGATAAATAAATAAAATCTTTAAAAAGAGAGAGAGAGAACAAAAGGAATACTTGAACATAAAAGGAAAATATGGGACATAAAGTTGATTTTGGCTCGGCAGTGGATTTGTTGACGGAGAAGGGTGAAATTTCCATAGGGAAAGAGAACAGACTGAGGAGGAGTGAGAGAGAGAAGAAATTATTAAAGGGAATCAAGGATGGAGGTTTCAAAGATTTTACAGCAACATGTGAAAAAACAATGAAAATATTTGTTAGGAAAAGGAGGATAACAAAATCCTGCTCATAATATGTAAAAACCAATTAGAAAAAAAGAAAAACAGCTGGGGTGGGAGAGGGACTTCAACAAAGTGCTAGTGTTTGGGTTGGGGTCCTTTTCTCCCTCATCTCTAATTGTCGTTTTCATTTTTTATTTTAAAAATATATAACAAAATGGAAAAGGAAAGAAATACTAAAGGATCAGACAAAATTAGAAGAGAGGCTTATGGAGGAGGAGGAAGGTAGTGGTTGAGTCGAACAAAGGCAACAAATAGATTAAAGTGAATGAGGGTAGAAGAGAGAACGTTCAATTTGTCCTGGAGGAGATCATTAATGACTCAAGTGCTGTGAAGTGGACAAAAGCCAGTCTGTAGTGGGGTCAGATGAGAGAATCAGACAAGAATAATTTTTTTTTTGGACCTAGGATCATAATAATTCACTTAGAGGTTTCCCCCAGACACTATTACTTTAGTTCTGGTTTTATCATGTTGGGATTTTGCCTATATTGGTTTTTTTTTTTTTTCTAGGAGCTGATAAATGAAAACCTTAAAAAAAGAAATCCTATGAGTAAGTTTCTTTGCCCTTATATTTGAACTGAATAATAAAGAAATGGTAAATTCTCTTTCTGAGCTGTGCTAGAAATGCGGCCATAGAGAAGTCTTAATAATATACTCTGTGCACGCCATTTAAAAAACAGAAGAACTTGGTCGCCCAAGGTCATTTCAGATGCCTTTTTTCCTAAGCGATTTGTGTATATTTTATCCATAAAAGACAAATTATTATGAAAGGATATGAAATATAGGTTTAAGAAACTCAAAGAACAAAGTGCATTCTTTGCTCTTTGAATTTCTTAAAATTAAGTTCTTAAGACTCCTGCTGCTTACCTTCAAACAAGCAACCTTGAAACTACTCCATGAAACCCAGTTAAAGGATGAACCAAAGAGTTTTCACTTATTTAAAAAAAAAAAAAGAAAACAGCACATGGGAGAGAGAATGTTCAAGTCTCCCAGTATCCATACTTATTAACTAAATTGAATGCCTGTGGCGGGTCTCATGGGAGCACACAGTGGCAGCCTCTTTGTATTACAACTCAGCCAGAAGCATTTATTCCCTTGTAATTAAGGCCAAGGGTGCAACCCGTGATGGGAATGGAAGCAATTATGTGGATTATTCTCTCCCTCAGCATTTCTCAAGTGTTTGTATGTTTATGGCTTTATGTTTGTCTGGAGTCCCGGTGTAGCCCCCTTGGTTATCCGTGGTCCTGTAGAGCCAGCCTCGAATAGTGACAGTAACCAATACTCATATGCCAGACACTGTTGTCGGTGCTTCTGATATATTAAGTTCATCCCTCCTTTCAAACCTCTAGGGAGGTTAAATGTGAAGTCCTAGTTCTCCAGAAGCAGATCCTGAGATGAGGTTCAAATGCAAGGGAGTCATCCCTGACGTGGTCCTAGGAGAAACCAGTATGGAGTGATGGAAGGAGGACAAGAAAAGGAAGTTGAGCCAAGCAAGGGGGCATCTCTGGCCAAAGACCTCAGGGGAAGTTTCACTTGGTCCCTCAGGGAAACTCTATGGGCTAGGAAGGGAAGGTTGGCTTCCATCCAGATGCCCAGTCATTAGGTAACAACCCACAGGCATGGCAAGGAATGTGTGTGGGTGGGTGGTGGGTGAAATCCAGGAAAGGAGGGCATCGAGCACCTGTTGAAGGGGTGAGACAAACAGGAACCAGTGTCTGCTACAGGTGGGACCATTATCTCCACTAAATCTTGCCCAAGATCTCAAAGCTTGTAAGTAGGACATCTGGAACTTGAAAGCCTACAGTTTGATTTTAAAAGTGGTGCGCTTAAACCATGGTGCTATATGGGAAAGGGTGTATCCTCACAACCCACTACTGTCTTATTGATGCATTTTCTAGAGTTTTCACAAGGGACTGTGTAGCATAAGTTATTTGGGTTTTATTTGGCTTCTAAATATGCTGGAAGTGGTTTTGTCTGAGGAGGAATCTGTTAATACTTTGTTGAACTAAGTTTCAGATAACTTA
This sequence comes from Taxidea taxus jeffersonii, assembly GCA_003697995.1. NCBI lineage: Eukaryota > Metazoa > Chordata > Mammalia > Carnivora > Mustelidae > Taxidea > Taxidea taxus. The sequence goes on along the minus strand of ML093403.1, from coordinate 3,456 downwards.
AGCCCCCAAGCCTAAGGTAAGCTCAGAGAGCAGACTAAAACAATCAGACAATTGGTTTATCTCCAAGAATGCTCTGCGCCCAAACCACCTCCCCCAACGGAGTCTGCCCAGTTCTCGTGGAACTATAGAAAGGCGATTCCACAAGTCTTTCATCAAGGTGTATTCATGCAGATCCCGTTTCACATTAAGATAATATCAGTTCACACTGCTGACTTGATATTCTATATACTTACCATCCTCTTAACCTTTTTTTGTTTGTTTGTTTTTAAAAATACTTTATGGGGGGGGGCGCCTGGGTGGCTCAGTGGGTTAAGGCCTCTGCCTTCGGCTCAGGTCATGATCCCAGTGTCCTTGGATCGAGCCCCGCATCCGGCTCTCTGCTCAGCGGGAAGCCTGCTTCTCTTCCTCTCTCTCTGTCTGCCTCTCTGCCTACTTGTGATCTCTCTCTGTCAAATAAATAAATAAAATCTTAATACTTTATTTTTTAATTGTATTCTTTTAAGGTTTTATTTATTTATGAGAGAGAGAGAGAGAGAGAGAGAGAGCACAAGTGGGGGAAGGGGCAGAGGGAGAGGGACAAGCAACCCTCCTTGCTGGTGGGGGGAGGTTCCTACGAAGGTCTGGATCCCAAGACCCTGAGATCATGACCTGAGCCGACTTAACCAACGGAGCCACCCAGACACCCCTAAGATTTTTTATTTTTTAAACAAAGTTTATTTTCTGGGCGCCTGGGTGGCTCCGTTGGTTAAGCAGCTGCCTTCAGCTCAGGTCGTGATCCCGGAGTACCAGGATCGAGTCCCACATCGGGCTCCCAGCTCCACCGGGAGTCTGCTTCTCCCTCTGACCTTCTAGCCTCTCATGTTCTCTCTTACTGTCTCTCTCTCAAATAAATAAATAAATAAATCTTTAAAAAAAAAAAGTTTATTTTCCTCTCCTAGTCACTACTTTTTTTTTTTTAGTTTTAGTGGAACACCTTCCTGAAACATTTTAAAAACTTTTAAAAGATTTATTTATTTATTTATTTTGAGAGGGGCGAGGGGCAGAGGGAGGGAATCTCAAGTAGACTTCCCACCACCTCAGATCTTCTGAGCCGAAATGAGAGCTGGATGCCCAGCCCACTGAGCCATGCAGATGCCCCTAAAACATTATTTTTAAGTTTAAAGGAATTCTCCTTATTTTGCTTTAAAGGGGAGGGGGGCATGTGTAATATTTGTCTATCTCTTCACACCTGGGAAACAGAGGAGAAGCTTGTGCATCGTGGTGAGGAACCCATCCAGTAAACTCAAGAGTTCGAGAAGGGCTGTGCTGGTGCCCGCGGCCGAGGGAGAAACAAAGCAGTAGCTAACTCCAACCAGAAAACCAGTTAGAACCCGGCTGGTCCGGAGAAGATAGCAGAAGGCAGACACGGGCACTTTAAGGGGAAGGCTTAGGCATACAGTTTTCTTTCCATGTGCTTTGAGTGAAGGGGGAAATTCTCCTTTTTTGCAGGTACCTCTGGAAGGCCACGCTCTGTGCGTGCGTTGAACCCAAGTCTCTGCCATGCTGCCCCGTTGTGCAAGGGGAGAAGGAAGGAGAGGCTGGAATGCTTGCCAAAGGCTGGAGATCCTAGATAATAAAAGCTACAAGTTCTATGGTACTTCTGGAGTGCAAGGGATTATTTGAAGAGTTTTACATGTATCAATGCCTTAAAGTCTCCTAACGACCCTGTGAGGTAAGTTGTACTTGTAGCTCCCTTTTATAGATGAGGAAACTGAGGCACGGGAGGTTGAATACCTCGTTCAGGATCACCGGGCTAGTTCGTTGTGGAGCTGGAATTCGAGTCTAGGTTATCTGCTCTCAGGTTCCACGCTCCTGCCCATCACCTTCTACAGACTCCCCGAAATGTTGAAAATATGCAAATGATGTTGCTCATAATATATCTGTGCCTGAATCTGTTTCTGCATGCTCTGCAACATTTTAAAGGAGACCCCCTATGTCACACTCGGTAATCGCTCGGCGATAGGAGAAAATTTTGAGTTCGGATAGAAACGTTTATCGAAAGGTCTTGAAGTTGATGTCGAGTAGAAAGCTCCTAGACGTGTTGGGAAACGGGAAAGAAGTGGCAGCCAGGCAGCCCAGCTCCGCTCTGCACGGAGGAGACCGCATTCCCTGCCCGTGGGGGGTTGGCACTGGCAGCAATTCTATCACAGAGTCACTCTCAACACTCAGCCGCTTGCTAAGAATTAATTGCTGGAACCAGATCTCGTGAGCTTCATGCTTCCAGGTTCTGGATGCGGCACGCACAATAGCTGGACCTACGTAGTCCTCAGAACCCGCTCCATTTAAGAACTTGCTTACAAAAAGATAATGTGAATCGGCTTAGCGTGTGGTTACCTACTTCCTCTCCCCAAGTAAATAACCGCACACCTATCCGTTGGGTTGAGTAAAGCGGACCTCCTGCCCCTGGCGCAGGCGCGTGGTTTGCAGAAAGAAAGGGCTCCCCAGGGGCTCACTTGCGAAGGAGCCCGTGTCTGCCAGGGCCTCTGCTGCCCTCTAGAGGCGTGCCGGACCAGGGCAGCTGGCCGCGGGAACTCCTATGTAGGGACTGCATGGAGATGCCACCTTACTCTCCCTTTTGAATGTCGCATAAATGCCATCTGTCAAAAGGCGGCATGGTGAAAACACGCCAGACTTCCAAAAGCAATAATGGGGTTTAATTAAAATTCCAAAGCAGGTCTTCACTACTCTACACTTAGGGAAGAGAAAAGCTGCCTCCTATGTTTCTTGCAACCCTCTCTCTCCTTGCCTGCACCCTAATTCAAGCACGAGATAGAAATTAGCCAACATTGTTTGAAAACTATAAGTAGAGCTAACATACAGCATTTGCCACTCACAAGTACTGTTCTAAGTGCTTCCCCTATACCAGCCTGTTTAATCAACGTAACAGTCCTATGCGATGGAAAGCATGATCATCTCTATCTTCTAATAGGGAAGCAGAGGCAAAGAGCTGTGAAATACTGTTCACAGTCCGTGACTGGGAGAGCTGGATTTGAACCCAGGTACGTCTGGCTGCATGAACTAGGCTTGTGACCGCTTCACTCTACTAAAGCACACATCAGAAGTCTAATTTTTTTTCATCTATTTAAAAATTTTTTTTAAAATTTTTATTTAAACATATAATGTAACCCCACCACCCTCTCCCAACACCCCCCCAGAAGTCTAATTTTAAGGTAGAGATTTTGCTGAAAATCTTTAACCTGAATCTAGTAATAAGGGAATGATTGGCCTGAACATTTAAAAAACGCCAGTGACATGACAGAAATGGAGGACAAGGAGAAGAGGGAGGGAGACAAGAGGGGGGACAAGGAGGAGGAGGAATTATCCTAGAGATATGACAAGTAAATATAATGCATGGCCTGTGGTTATGTCCCACATATAAAAAACAAAACTTTAAATAATATTATTGAGGAAATTTGA
>RCUC01001673.1:0-88453 GCA_003697995.1 Taxidea taxus jeffersonii | reverse complement strand
TAATGTCATAAAACAAACTGAGGGGGGTGGGGGGAAGAGGGGTTGGGAGAGGGTGGTGGGGTTACATTATATGTTTAAATAAAGCTTAAATAAAGTTAAAAAAAAAACAGTATGGTACAATTGGACAGAATAGAGACTCCAGAAATAGACCCACAACTCTGGTCAATTAATCTTCAACAAAGCAGGAAAGACTATCCAATGGAAAAAAGGAAGATTCTTCAACAAATGGCATTTGGAAAATTGGAGAGCCACATGCACAAAATGAAACTGGACCACTTTCTTACACCATATACAAAAAGAAACTGAAAATGGATTAAAGACCTAAATGTGAGATGGGAAACCATCAAAACTTATGGGAGAACACAAGCAGCAACATCTTTGACCTTGGCCACAACAACTCTTGCTAGACAGTTCTCCAAAGACAAGGGAAACAAAAGCAAAAATGAACTATTGGGACTTCATGGAGATAAAAAGTTTTTGCACAGCAAAAGAAACAATCAACAAAACTAAAAGACAACTTACAGAATGGGAGAAGATACTTGCAAATGACATTACAGATAAAGGGCTAGTATCCAAAATGTATAAAGAACTCCTCTAACTCAACAACCAAAAACCAAAAAATCTGGTCAAGAAATGGGAAGAAGACATGAACAGATATTAGAACAAATAAGACATACAGACACATGAAAAATTGCTCAACATCACTTGGCATCAGAGAAATACAAATGAAAACCATAATGAAATACCACCTAGCACCAAGGAGAATGACTAAAATTAACAAGTCAGGAAACAACACATGTTGGTGAGGATTTTGTGAAAGGGGAACCCTCTTACAATGCCAACTTGTGTACTCACTCTGGAAAACAGGATGGAGATTCCTCAAAAAATTAAAAGTAGATCTGCCCCACCCAGCAATTGCACTAATAGGTATTTTTCCAAAGGATACAAACGTAGTGATTCAAAGGGACACATCACCCCAATGTTTATAACAGCAATGTCCACAGCAGCCAAACAATGGAAAGAGTCCAGATGTCCATTGGCAGATGAATGGGTAAAGAAAATGTGGTTTAGTGGAAATCACACAACTGAAATAGCAAAAAGAAAAAGGAACAAAAAACAAGGAAATTTTATGGACTCTAGAACAAAATCAAGCATGTGAACATTCACATTACAAAGGTTCCAAAAGGAGAATAGAAAAAAGGGGGGGGGCAAAAATCCTATTTGAAAAAAATAGTGGCTATAAACTTCCCCGACATGGCAAAGGAAACAGACTTCCAAGTTCGGGAATTGTAGAGAGTCCAAAGTGATATGACCCAAAGGGACATTTATCAAGATACATTATAACCAAAGTATCAACAGTTAGAGAGAGAATCTTAAAACTAGGAAGAGAAAAATAACTAGCTATGTACAAGGGAAAGCTCCATAAGAATATCCGCTGATTTTTCAGCAGAAAATGCAGCCAGAGGGAACTATTCAATATATTCAAAGGGCTGACCAGCAAAACTTACAACCAATAATACATTCCTTGGCAAAATTATCACTTAGAATTAAAGGAGAGGTAAGAAATTACCAACCAGGAAAAAGAAAGAAAGATTACCCAGACAAGCAAAAGCTAAAGGAGTTCAATACCAAACAAACCTTGCAAGCAATGTTAATAAAAAAAGAAAAGGTCGTATGTAAATTTTAAAAAAAGATCATGAAAGAAAAAAAAATTTCCTGCTAAAGATAAATATATAGTAAAGATAGTGGACCAGCCATGTACATTGCTAGCATATAATCTAAAAGACAAAATAAGAAAATCTAGAGCTGTAATAATTAGTAAGATAAAACAATAACAAAATTAATAATAACAACAAAATAATAACATATAAAATATGAAATTAAAAACAAAATGTAGGTGGTAGTAAAATATACTTTTAGGATGCAGTTGAATTTGAAAACAACCATCAATTTAAAATTGTCTGTTATATACATAGGATGATACATATAAACCTCATGGTAACCATAAAACCAAATATCTATAGAAGATACACAAAAAGAGAAATAAAGGCAAACATAATACTGGGGAAAGCCAGCAACTAGAAGAGAAGAGACCAAGAGAAGAAAAAAAGAACAAAGAACTACAAAAACAACCAGAAAATGATAAATAAAATGGCAATAAGTACATACTTATTAATAACTACTTTAAATGTAAGTGAAGAAAATGTTCCAATCAAAATACACAGGATGGCTATATGAATAAAAATAACAAGACACAGATACATACTTCATACAAGAGACTCCCTTTGATAAAAAAAAACACAAAGACATACTTAAAAGAAGATGGCGGAGGAGTAGGGGACCCCATTTCAATTGTTCCCCTCAATTTAGCTGGATATCTACCAAACCATTCTGAACACCCATGAAATCAGCCTGAGTTGTAAGAATATATATCTGAATCTTTACAAGCAGAAAAATGCCAGCTGTCATGAGGTAGAAAGGGCAGAGTTGTGAATCTGCAGGGAGATATCTGAAGATAAACAAGGAAGAGGGAGCTTCCATAAGCTGGCCCCTGGAAAGTGATGTAACACTGGAGAGCAAAAGCGTCCTGCACTGGGGACCAGGCAAAAATTCACAGAGCAGTAGCAGCTGGGAAAGAGCTTTAGAGCAGTGCTCAGACAGGATCCAGGAGCTGTGGCTGCTTGTGGTTTTAGAAGCACAAATGGCAGGGACATGCCTGGGTCTGGGATGACCTCTGAGAGAGTCTCTGTGGCTTGTGGGTGCACATCTTGGGAGGTGGCAGTTTTTAGAAGAGCATACAGAAAAGGACACTGTGTCCTGGAGGGTTTATTGAAGGGAACAGACTGAGATTTCTCTGTTCTGGGACAGAGATTTTGTTCCAGCCATTTTTTGCTCTAATCCTCAAAAAAGGCACAAAAACCCATCAGAGAACAAAAGCTCAAAAAACTGGTTTCCACGGAGACCATCCCCTCCCCCACAGGAGGCAGGGCAACTCTGCTTGGGCATTGTCAAAGTACCACAGTGCCACAGTGTGGCAGGACCCTCCCCCAGAAAACAGTTTGGAAGAACAAGAGGAAGACAACCCTATGGTTCTCATAAAACTGTAAAATCCCAGCACCAGGAGAAAATAGTATATTGAGCTCCCGTCGTTGTCTCACAGCTTATTTATTTTCCAGCTACAACTCATTTTCTTTTTATTCTTTGTCTTATGCTTCTTCTGTTTTTTCTTTTTACCTTTCTCTCATTTCAACTAGAGGTTTAATATACCAACTTATATTTCATAGTAACTTTTTAACTTGTACTTGTAACTTTTTGACTTTTATAACTTCACACCTATATTTTTTATAGATATATGCTTCAATGTAGTCCTTTTTTCCCTACTCAATATTACCTTTATATATATGTACAAGTTTTCATTTCCCTGTAACTTTGGGAAATAGTGTCTTCTAACAAACAGAATAAAAGACACCTAAAACAACTGAAACACCCCACTTTGTCCACACTGAGAAATTATAGCTCCTCTTCCTCTTACCCCCTTTTTTTAATTTTAATTTTTTCAAATTGTTTTAAATTTTATAAATTATATTCTTATGTTTCATTTTGGCTTTTTTCTTCAGAGTTGGCTCTGACAACTCCAAATTTTCCTAGGCTGCATCTTGCTTTGGTCATGGTTGATATTTTGGATGCTGTACATTCCTTCAAACATCCCTCAAAAGAATAACTAGGAGGAACTCTCAACAAAGAAAAGAACCAGAGACAGTGGCCTCTGCCACAGACCTAATGGATATGGATATAAGAAAGATGTCAGAGATACACTTCAGGGTAGCAATATGACGTCAACAGCTAGGCTTTAGAAAACTATTAGTGACAATACAATATAGAATCTCTAAGGGCAGAAATGAGATCTAATCATGCCAAACTTAAAAATGCTACGAATGAGATACAGTCTAAACTGGATATGCTAACAGCAAGGGTAAATGAGGCAGAAGAATGAATTTACTTAGAAGATAAGCTGATAGAAAAGAAAGCTGTGGACGATAGGGATAAACAGCTATAAGCCCATGAGATCAGACTTAGAGAGACCAATGATGCAATGAAATGCTCCAATGTCAGAATTATTGAGATCCCAAGGGGGTGGAAAGAGACTATCTATGAAACTATCTATGAAAAGCCCACAGTGAATATCATTCTCAATGCAGAAAAGCTGAAAGCTTTTCCCTTAAGGTCAAGAACATGACAGGGAGGCCCACTCTCAGCACTATTGTTCAACATAGTATTGGAAGTCCTAGCAACAGCAATCAGACAACAAAAGGACATAAAGTGTATTCAAATTGGCAAAGAAGAAGTCAAACTCTCTCTCTTCAGAAGACATGATACTTTATGTGGAAAACCCAAAAGACTCCACCCCCAAACTACTAGAACTCATACAGCAATTCAGTAATGTGGCAGGATACAAAACCAATGCACAGAAATCAGTGGCTTTTCTATATACTAAGAATTAAACTGTAGAAAGAGAAATTAAGGAATCAATTCCATTTACAACAGCACCGAAACCATAAGGTTCTCTAGGAATAAACCTAACAAAAGAGCCAAAGGATCTAGAAACTTCAGAACCCTTATGAAAGATATTGAGGAAGACACAAAAAGACGGAAAAACATTCCATGCTCATGGATCAGAAGAATAAACATTGTTAAAATGTCTATGCTCTCCAGGACAATTTACACTATTAAAATACCACTGACATTTTTCAATGAGCTGGAACAATCCTAAAATGTGTATGGAACCAGAAAGAACCCTAATTGCCAGGGGAATGTTGAAAAAGAAAAACAAAGCTCGGGGCATCATGTTGCTTGATTTCAAGTTTTATTACAAAGCTATGATCACCAAGACAGCAAGTACTGGCATGAAAACAGGCACATAGACCAATGGAACAGAGTAGAGAACCTAGAAATGGATCCTCAACTGTCTGGTCAAGTAACTGTCAACAAAGCAGAAAAGGACATCCAGTGGAAAAAACAGTCTCTTCAATAAATGATGATAGGAAAATTGGACAGTGACATGAAGAAGAATGGAACTAGACTACTCTCATACACCATACATAAAGATAAACTCAAAATGGATTAAAGACCCCAATGTGAGACAGGACTCCATCATAATCCTAGAGAAGAACATAGACAGTAACCTCTCTAACATCAGCCACAACAAATTCTTTCAAGACACGTTTCCAAAGGCAAGGGAAGTGAAAGCAAAAATGAACTGTTGGGACTTCAACAAGCTAAAAAGCTTCTGTATGGCAAAGGAAGCAGTCAACAAAACTAAGAGGCAACCCATGGAATGGGAGAATATATTTGCAAATAACATTACAGTTAAGAGCTAGTATCCAAGATCTATAAAGAACTTCTCAAATTCAACACCCCAAAAAACAAATAATCCAGCCAAGAAATGGGCAGAAGATATGAACAGACACTTCTCCAAAGAAGACATACAAATGACTAACAGACACATGAAAAGGTGTTCATCATCATTAGCTATCAGGGAAATACAAAACAAAACCACAATGAAATATCACCTGATGCCAGTTAGAATGGCTAAAATTAATAAGGCAGGAATCAACAAATGCTGGCGAGGATGAGGAGAAAGGGATACCCTCCTTACACTGTAGGTGGAAATCCAAGCTGATACAGGCACTGTGGAAAACAATATGGAGGTTCCTCAAAAAAATTAAAAATAGAGTTCCCTATGACCTAGCAATTGCACTACTGGGTATTTACCCGAGATACAGATGTAGTAAAAAGGAGGGGCAGATGCGTCCCAATATGCATAGCAGCAAGGTCCACCATAGCCAAACTGTGGAAGGAACTGAGATACCCTTCAATAGATCAATGGATAAAGAAGATGTGTTACAGGGGGGCCTGGGTGGCTCACTGGGTTAAAGCCTCTGCTTTCAGCTCAGGTCATGATCCCAGGGTCCTGGTATTGAGCCCCACATGGGGCTCTCTGCTCAGCAGGGAGCCTGCTTCCCTGCTTCCCCCCTCTCTCTCTGCCTGCCTCTCTGACTACTTGTGATCTCTGTCAAATAAATAACATCTTAAAAAAAAAAAAAAAAGAAGATGTGTTACATATATACAACAGAATATTTCTCAGTCACCAGAAAGGATAAATACCCACCATTTCCATCGACATGGGTGGAACTGGAGGAGATTATGCCAAGTGAAATAAGTCCATCAGAGAAAGACAATTATCATATGGTTTCACTCGGATGTGGAACATAAGGACTAGCACAGAAAACCATAAGGAAGGGAGGGAAAACTGAAGGTGGGTGGGGGAATCAGAGAGGGAGACAAACCATGAGAGACTATGGACTCCAGGAAACAAACTGAGGGTTTCAGAGGGGAAGGGCGTGGGAGGATTAGGTCACCAGGTTATGGGTATTAAGGAGGTCATGTGTTATAATGAGCACTGGGTGTTTTATGGAACTAATGAATCAGTGAACACTACATCAAAAACTAATGATGCTAATGTTGGCTAACTGAATATAATTTTAAAAAAGAAAAGAATAAATTCTTAGGAAAAAAACACACAAAATTATGGGGCACCTTGGTGGCACAGTCAGTTAAGCACCCAACTCTTGGTTTCAGTTTATGCCTTGACCTCAAGGCAGTGAGATCTAGCCCCACATTGGGCTCCTGGCTCCCCATGGAATCAGCTTAAGACTCTCCCCACACCTTGTCCCTCCCCCGGCTTTCTTTCTATCTCTAAAATGAATAAATAAATCTTTAAAAAGAAAAAAAAAGTCTAAAAGTAATGGGACATAAAAAGATATTACATATAAAGGGAAACAAAAAGGTAACTGGGCTAGCAATATCAGATATTTTATCAGAAAAAATAAATCTTAAAAAGAGTGTAATGAGACCAAAAAAGGGCATTACATAATGATAAAGGGATCAATACAACAAGAGGCTATAAAATGAATATATATGCCCTGGACTTAGAAGCACCTAAATATATAAAACAATACTGACAGACATAAAGTGAGGAACTGACAGTCATGCAACAATAATAGGAGATTTTTTTTTAAATTTGTATTTATTTGTTATAGAGAGAGAGAGAGCAAGCACAGGCAGACAGAGAGGCAGGCAGAGGCAGAGGCAGAGGGAGAAGCAGGCTCCCTGCCGAGCAAGGAGCCCGATGCGGGACTCGATTCCAGGACGCTGGGATCATGACCTGAGCCGAAGGCAGCCGCTTAACCAACTGAGCCAGCCAGGCGTCCCATAATAGGAGATTTTAAACATTTCACTGACATCAATGAATCAATCATCCAGAGAGAAAATCAATAAGGAAACTTTAGTCTTAAATGACATATTAGCTGGAGCACTTAGATACAGATAGAATATTCCATCAAAAGCAGCAGAATACATATTTTTCAAGTGCACAAGGAACATTCACAAGGACAGATTGCATTTTAGGCTGCAAACAACTCTCAGTAAGTTTAAGACTGAAGTCATATCAACTATCTTTTCTGACCACAAGTTGAAACTTGAAATCAATTACAAGAAGAAAACTTGAAAAAAATACAAACATGTGAGGTTAAACAATATGGGTCAACAAAAAAATCAGAGGAAATCATATTAAAACTCAAGACAAATGAAAATGGAAACAAAATATCTCAAAACCTCTGAGATGCAGCAAAATAGTTCTAATAGGGAAGTTTACTGCAATACAGGCCTATCCCAAGATTTAAAAAAAAAAAACCTCAAATAAACAATCAACCTTACATCTGAAGGAACTAGAAAAAGGCCAAAGTCCAAAGTTAGTAGAAGGAAGGAAATAAAAATTAGCAAGAAAATAAATAAAATAGAGACTAAAAAAATTTTAAAAATCAGTGAAACTAGGAGTTGGTTTACTGAAAAGATAAACAAAATTGACAAACACTTAGCCAGATTTAATAAGAAAAAAGAGAGTGCCCAAAAAAGTAAAATCAGAAATGGGAGAGAAGTTACAACTGATAATATGGAAAAACAAAGAGTAATAAGAGACTACTTTGAGCAACTGCCTGCCAACCAGTGTGACAAGCTAGAAGAAATGGATGAATTTCTAGAATACTCTCTTCCAGGACTGAGTCAGCTGAAATGGAAAATCTGAATAGACATATTACTATCGATGAAATTGAATTAAAAAAAAAAAAACCTCCAAACAAACAAAAGCTCAGGACCAGATGGCTTCAAAGATAAATGCTACCAAATATTTAAAGAAGAGGGTTGCAGAGGGAGGTAGGTGGGTGGATGGGATAACAGGGTGATGGGTATTAAAAAGGGCATGTGATATGGTGACCACTGAGTGTTATGCACAGTTGATGAAGCACTGAACACTACATCAAAAACTAATGATGTGCTATATGTTGGTTAATTGAACTTAATAAAAATATTAATGCCAAAAAAAGAAATTTGTTTTGATGTAGGATTGGAAGTGAGACCCTAAGTTTCCTGTGAGTAAAAATATTCACAAAAATATTTCTCTTGAAAATAATTTTATTAATCTTTAATTGGTTTTATCTAAGAAAGCTTAATTTTTACTGATTTTCTTTGTTTTTATGAAATACAGTGAGATCTTTTAATCCTAAATTATGATTAATTTTTGTCTGTTTTAGTCAAGGGCAATTTGTAATATCTTTGTTTATTGATTCTGTTCTTCACAATTATAGACAATGCTTACAAAAAATATATAAGAAAATAAAGAAAAGTTAATACCTATCCTGGTGAAAATATTCCAAAAGAATGAAGAGGAATGCTTCCAAAATCATTAAAGGACACCAATATTACCTTGATCCCAGGACCAGGGAAAGACACCACAAAAAAAGGAAAACTATAGGCCAGTATTCCTGAGAATAGAAATGCAAAAATCCTCAAAAACTATCAGCAAAACAAATCCAATGATACATTAAAAGGATCATCACCATAATCAACTGGGATTTATTCCACAGATGAAAGGATTGCTCAACATTCACAAATGAATCATAGTAATGCACCATATTAACCAAAAAGGATAAAAATCATATTTTCATCTTAATAGATACAGAAAAAAGCATTTGATAAAATTTAACTGTCATTTATGAGAAAAACTCTCAACAACCTGAATATAGAAGGAACATATCTCAACATAATATAGAACATGTATGACCAAGTAACAGCTAACATCATACTCCATGGGGAAAAGATGAAAGCTTTTCCTCTAAGATCAGGAGTAAGACAAGTGTGCCTACTGTTGCCACCTTAATTCAACATAGCATTGTAAGTTCCAGCCATAGTGTCAAAGAAGAAAAATAAATGAAAAAAAATTCTAAGTGGAAATAACAAATAAACTGTTATTATTTGTAGAAAACATTTATACACAAAACTCTACAGACTCCACCAAATAAACCCCTATTAGAATTAATAAATGAATTCAGTAGGGTTGTAAGATACAAAATTAATATACATAAATCTATGGCAATTCAGTCAGCTCTTGGACATCAGTAACTGATAGGGGTTAGTATACAAAATATATAAAGAACTCACAAGCTCATTATCAAAACCAAATGAAAAAAAAAATCCAGTTAAAATGTAGGCAGAGAACCTAAATAGATATGTTTCCCAGGAAGACATAAAGATGGCCAACAGACACATGAAAAGACACTCAACATCACTAGTATCAGGGAAATGTAGATCAAAACAGCAATGAGATATTACCTCACACCTGTTAGAATGGCTAAAATAAAAAATAAAAGAAATAATGAGAGTTACCAAGGATGTGGAGAAAAAGGACCCTCTTGCACTGTTGGTCAGAAAGTAAGCTAGAACAGGCACTGTGGAAAACAATGAGGCTTTGAGGTGTCTCAAAAAATTTAAAATAGAATTATGATGGGATCCAGTAATTTCACTACTCAGTATTTACCCAAAGAAAGCAAAACACTAATTGGAAAGATACATACATGCTTATGTTTACTGCAGAATTATTTATAATAGCCACATGCAAAAGAATGATACTGGACCACTTTCTTATAACATATATAAAAATAAACTCAAAATGGATTAGACTTAAATGTGGGACCCCAAACCATAAAACTATTATAATAAAGCATTCACAGTCAGCTCTTTAGCCATTGGTTGCACAATATTTTTTGATCTGTTTCTTCAGGCATTGGCAACAAAAACAAAAATAAACAAATCAGACTACATCAGCCAAAAATTTTTTTTAGATTTTATTTATTTATTTGTCAGAGAGAGAGAGAACACACAAACAGGCAGAGTGGCAGGCAGAGGCAGCAAGAGAAGCAGGCTCCCTGCTGAGCAAGGAGCCCAATGCGGGACTCAATCTCAGGACCCTGGGATCATGACCTGTGCCGAAGGCAGCAACTTAACCAACTGAGCTACCCAGGCATCCCAGCCAAAAAATTTTTAACAGCAAAGAATACTATCAACAAAATTAAGGCAACCTACTGAACAGGAGAAGATATTTGCAAATGGTATAGCTACTAAGGGGTTAATATATATAATACATAAAGAACTCACAAGCTCACCATCAAAAACAAATGAACAAACAACCCAATTAAAAAATAAGCAGAGGCTCTGAATAGACATGTTTACAAAGACATACAGATGGTCAACAGACACATGAAAAGATGCTTAACATCACTAATCATCAGGAAAATACAAATCAAAACCACAATAAGATATCACCTCACACCTGTCAGAATGGCTAGTATCAAAAAAAAAAAAAAGGCAAGAAATAGCAAGTGCTGGGGCACATGGCTGGCTCAGTCAGTAGAACATGTGACTCTTTATCTTGGGGTCATGCGTTCAAGCTGCACACTGGGCATAGAACTTAATTAAAAAAAAAAAAGAAAGCAAGTGTAGATTGAGATGTGGAGCATAGAGACCCTTGTGCACTTTTGGTACAGTATGGTAGTTACTAAAAAAATTAATAATAGAATTGCCATGCAATCCAGCAATTCCATTTCTGGGTATTTATATGAAGAAAATGAAAACATTAATTCAAAATTTATTGAAGTTAATTGCAGAGTTATTTACAATAGCCAAGATATAGAAGCAATCTAACTTTCCATTAATAGATGAATGTATCAAGTAAATGTAATATATACAGTGAAATATTACAATGTACAGGACAGGGAATATAGATAATATATGTAACAATTTTGTATGGTGACATATAGCAGCTGGGTTTATCTTGGTGATCATTTCACAATGTACATATAAATATTGAATCACTGTGTTGTACACCTGAAATTAATATAAAATTGTAAGTCAATTTACTTCAGTAAAAGAGAAAATTTAAAAAATTAAATAAAAAGCCTCCAGGTAAATTCAAAGTGCAATCAAAGTTGAAAATTACTGTGCAGAGACAGAATTCTCACTCTTTCCCATATGAGCTACATAATCTCAGACAAAAATTCTTGCCACTCTGTTCCTCAGATTATTCCCCTATGTACTTGTGCTCAAGTACATTTTTCAGTATCTGCTTTCAATTTTTTTGGATATGTACCCAGGAATAGAATTGCTGAGTTGAATAGAAGAATTTTAAGGAGTGCTCTTGAATTATTTTTCTTTTCTTTTCCTCTTCCTTCCTGTCTTTTCCCATCCTATCCACTCTGCTTTTGCTCTGAAGACCGCCACAAGGACACTACAGTCCAGCTCACTCCCAGGGGCAAGTGACCAGCACAGCAATGTTCCAGATGGAAAAGGAGAAGTTGCCAAGCAAGCCATTCCCACAGATCATCCTTGATTTGTCACTGGAAATCCACATACAGGAAAAACAATTGGTACAGTTAAATACAGTTGGAATGAGTCCCAGGAAGTAGGAAGTTCTGAGAGTTTTGTTTTGCTTTTGCTTTTGCCCCCCTCTGGAGGAGAAATTCAGACTTGAAGGTAAAATCTGCCCATTTTTAAAGTTGGATCTGAACTTTTTAAACTTATAAAGGGCAAGCAAAATGAGTCTCTGTATAGAATGCAGCCTATAGTTGACAGTTAATTTCTTTTGTAGTGAGAGAGGGTCAGCTGTTTTGTGATTTAGAAACTAAAATGAGGGCCTTGTGAAGGGAAAGAGAAGTTTATTTAAAAAGAGCCAACAGGTATGTTGTGAAAATCATGCCAAAGTCTGGGAGCAATGTCCAGCGTATAGAGCTCAATGGGCCCCTTGCTCCTGGGGCTGTCTGCTTCAGCAGGTTCCTCTCTCCTATGGAATTCTGTACATCTGTGCTTACTGCCAACAGTGAAGGAGATTATTCCTGTCATTATGGCTCCTGGGAACCTTCCCTCTAATCCTCTTTCCAACAAGATGGACCTTTCCTCAGGAATCCCCTTAAACATTGCAGACCATGCAACCTAGCCCCCCCCCCCCCCCCCGACACTTGGAATTATTAGAGAATTTCTGATCAGCTAATGCAGGAGGAGCAGGAAATAAGAATTTGCTGCCTATAGGGCTGAGCCCTTTGGGGCACAGCAAGTTGGGGACAGAGAAGGTGGACATCACTCTTTCAATTATCCAAGAGGGAAATCCCTGAAGCAGTCATTATACACATTAGCTTTTTTACACTTCTTTAATCCACACAACAATCCTTTTAAGTAAACTCTCTTGTTACCTCTATTTTACTGATATACCAACTGACTTTTAGAGATGCAGAATGACCTGCCCAGGTCCTCACAGCTAGGTTGTGATGTGGCTGTGACTATAAACCCTATAACCAAGGCAGTTTAAAATCAAGTGTCTGTTATTTTATATGCTGTATAGTAGGTATAGCATATGGATTCAAAGTATGTGTTAGCCAAATTTTCTGAACCACCATAGGACCTGAAATTCAGGAGAATATCATGTCTAGTCCTCCAGACTCACATTTAAGACAGGATTAAACCCTAATTTCAAAGCATAAACAAGTCACTTACCGATCTCCACTAGGACTATTAACAAGGAACCAGGCTGACTGCAGTCTTCCCACTTCCAGCACCAGTATAGGAAGTAGTCAGGAAAGCCCTTCCTGGTTTTCTAAAATGCTCCGCCCCCAGAGTTGAGTTAAATTCACCTAGAGATCTCTGGGAAATGTAGTTTTGGGCCTTACATTGTGTTTGTGTGCCGCTTATTCAAATCCATTTATTGAAAGAGTGGGGAGCTGTATTATCTGATGAAGCCTAGCCACAGGCTGTAAGTTGTGCTTGACAGAGTTTCTGCTCTTATGGAGCCCAAAACCAGATGTCCTATGTGTAATGTGGGAGGAGAAAGTTTTGATGGGGTCCAGGAAAAACAGATCTATTTACCTCTAGGAGGCAGAAGATGGAAAATTTAAACCACTCTCCTCACACTTTCTTCATCAAGTTCTGTGAGGCACCTCAGTTTCTATATTTCTTTTTTTATCCCCCATCTTTCAGTCCCATTACTCACTGCACCTCAAGGCACGATATAGTGTTTCTGAGACATGTCCACATATGTGGTATGAATGTGATATGTGTAATGTGGTTTCTTTTCTGCTTGTGTTTTAAATTTACATTAATGGGAAAGGAGGAGCAAGATGATGGAGAGGTAGGAGACCCTGTTTCAACCAGTCCCCTGAATTGAGTTAAATATCTACCAGAACACTCTGAGCACCCATGAAATCAGCCTGAGATATAATATTATACACTTCTGGATCTCTGGTGGGTGGGAGATCATCAGTGAAGAGGTAAAGTAAAGTGGGAGCACTCAGACTCATATCAGAGGATAAACAGAAGGGGGAGGGAGCCACCAGAAGCAACCCACTGGAAAGTAATACCCCAATAGGAAAGTGTCCTGTGCTTGGGGACCGGCATTAACTTGGAGTTTGGTTAAAAGTTCTCAAAAAGAATAAAGGGTCTTAAGGGGAAGTGATGGAATCAGGTGGCCACAGATATGGACCTCATGGTCACAGCGCCCATCCATGAGTGAGAGAGTCTGGTTTGGGCTCCTGGCAGTGGTCCCTGAGCTCACAGCTTTCTGTTGCTTGCACCACCAATGGGGCCACACACACCCCTGTCTGCACCTGAGAGTGCCCAGTGCAGGCTCTTGCCCAAGGTCCCTGGACCTGCAGCCTTCCACAACCTGTGGCATTGCCAGGACTGAACGCACCTGGCATGGGCATGGTCTCCAGAAAGCAGTCCAGGCAATGGCAGCCACCAGGATTGTCTTTCCCCAACCAATATCACTCAGGGTTTTAGTGGCACAGCGTTACAGAGAAAAGTGGGGGCCATGGGCCACCATTGAGACTGTGGCTGGGAATGCACACCACCTGAAGGAGGTTGCGGTGTTCAGTGGAATTTGCAGAGGGGGAGTTTGTGTGTTCTGGACCATCCAGAGAGGAACAGACTGAGGTTTCTCTCTGAGGCAGAGGTCTGGGTGCGGGCAGTTTACTTTGCACTAACCCTCCAAAAAGCTGCAAAAGCCACCAAAGAACAAAAACCTCCAGAGAACAAACCGGTTTCAACAGAGCCAAGCCCCTTAATAGAGACCAGGGCAATACAGCCTAAGCAAGACTGACTGAAAAACAATGCAGCAGGCCCCTTCCCCAGAAGGTAAACCAAAAGAAGAGTAAAATAATCACAAGGTCCCCATAAAACTTCTCTCCCCAACATCAGGAGAAAACAATATATTAATCTCCTGATATTGCCCCCAAACCTGTATATTTCATAGATACAACTTTTGAAAAAGTTGTTCTCACAATAATTCTTCTTTTTTTATCCTACTTCCCATTAAAATATTTAATACAACATATTACATAATAACTTTTTTCATACATAGACTTGTGTTTCTTTTTCTTATTAATATATACACATATAAGCTTCAAGGTAATCCTTTTTCTCTATTCAATACTGCTCCTATATATAAACCAGTTTTAATTTCCCTGTATCTCTGGGAAGTTGAGTCCTTTGACAAAGATGACAAGATATAAAAAGGAATAACTGAAATAACCTTCCTCACCCACATGGAGGGTTTTTAACCACCTTCCCATCTTAATCTTCTGTTAGCATTTCTGTGTATTTGTCTTTGTTTTTGTACTATATAAATCTTTTTCTTGGGGTTCATTTTG
This sequence comes from Taxidea taxus jeffersonii, assembly GCA_003697995.1. Classification (NCBI taxonomy): domain Eukaryota; kingdom Metazoa; phylum Chordata; class Mammalia; order Carnivora; family Mustelidae; genus Taxidea; species Taxidea taxus. The sequence goes on along the minus strand of RCUC01001673.1, from coordinate 73,367 downwards.
GCTAGGTTTTTCTTTTCTTTTTTTCTCTTCTTTTGTTTTCGTCAGTCTTTCTTTTAAAAAAAGATTTTATTTATTTATTTGACACAGAGAGAGAGATCACAAGTAAGCAGAGAGGCAGGCAAAAAGTGGGGGGAGCAGGCCCTCGCTGAGCAGGCCTCTATCCCAGGACTCTGAGACTATGACCTGAGCTGAAGGCAGAGGCCTAACCCACTGGGGCACCCAGGCACCCATACTTTTGTCAGTCTTTGTATTGGTTTGTTTTTGTCTATGTACTTTATAAACCTTACCTTTCAGGCTCATTTTGGCTGTTTTTCCCCCCTTTTCCCTCTTTCTCTCTCTTTTTTCTTCTTTCTTTCTTTCTGTGGTTATTTCCAATGCTCTGAAACCTTCCGAGGTGCACCTTGACTGCATCATGGCTGATATATTCATCCCCTCAACCACCTCACACCAAAATGACTAGGAAGAGGAACACCCAACAGAGGAACATTTCACATACTGAGCCCTCTGCCACAGAACTACTTGATATGGACATAAACAGTATACTGGAAAGGGAATTCAGGGTAACAGTTTTCCAGGCAAAGGCCAGATTGAAGACCATTAGTGGCAACATAGAATCTCTAAGAGCAAAAGTGAGACCTGATATGACAGAACTTAAAAATGCTATCAATGAGAACAGTCTAATCTAAATACTATTACAGCTAGGGTAAACAAGACAGAAGATCAAATTAGTAATCTAGAAGACAAACTGATCAGGAGGAGACCTGGAACAAACAGCTTAGAAGCCATGGAAACAGGATTAGGGAAACAAATGACCCCATGAAACATTCCAATGTCAGAATTATTGGGATCCCTGGGGGCAGAGGGAGAGAGAGAGGGAGAAGATGAGAAGATAAAGTTGAACAAATCCTGGATGAAAATTTCCCTATTCTGGGGAATGGGACAAGTGTTTGTGTCCTAGAGGCAGAGAGGACACCCCCCAAGATCATCGAGGGTAGAAAGACCTCCAAACACTTAATTGTGAAATTCACAAGCCAGATATCCAGAGAAGATGTCTTAAGGGCAACTAGGGAGAAGAGATTCCTTACGTGTAAAGGTAGGGCCATCAGAATAACATCAGACCTCTACACAGAAATCTGACAAGCCAGAAAGGGCTGGCAAGACATATTCAGGGCACCAAATGAGAAGAACATGCAGCCAATATTTTATCTAGGAAGACTAACATTCAGAACAGATGGAGAGATAAAGAGCTTCCAAGACTGGCAAGGTTTAAAAGAGTATGCAACCACCAGGCTGGCATGACAAGAAATATTAAGGCCAGGGGTTCTATAAAAGAAGAAAGAATCCAAGAGTGACATAGAAAAGAAATTTATAGAGACAATCTAGTGTAGAAACAAGGACTTCACAAGCAGCATGATGTCAATAAAAACTTATCTTTCAATAATCATTCAATATGAATGTTCCCATAAAATGGCACAGGGATGCAGATAAAATGGATAAAATGACAGGATTCATCCATATGATGTCTACAAGAGACATAGTTTGAACCTAAAGATGCATCCAGACTGAACGTGAAATGATGGAGCACCATCTTTCATGCCAATGGGCCTCAAAAGAAAGCTGGGGTAGCAATTCAGATACCACATAAATTAGATTTTAAGCTAAAGACTGTAGTGAGAGATACAGAAGGACACTGCATCATTCTTAAATGGTCTCTCCACCAAGAAGGTCTAACTATTTTAAATATGTTTGCCCCCAACATGGGAGCAGCCAACTACATAAGCCAACTGTTAATCAAAATAAAGAGTCGTATTGATATGAATACATTAATTGTAGGGGATCTTAACAGGCCACTTTCAGTGATAGACTGGTCATCTAAGCAGAAAATCAACAAAGAAACAAGAATAGTGAATGATACACTTGACCACATGGACTTCATGGATATATACAGGACATTGCACTGTAAAACAACAGAATATTCATTCTTCTCAAGCGCACATGGAACTTTCTTCAGAATAGATCACATACTGGGTCACAAATCAGAGCTCAACCAATACCAAAACATTGATATTATTCCATGCATATTCTTAGACCATAGTGCTTTGCAACTGGAACTCAACCACAAGAAAAAATTTGGAAGGAATTCAAACACTTGGAAGCTAAAGACTCTACTGTTCTAGAATGTTCGGACCAATTAAGAAATTAAAGAAGAGCTTAAACAATTCATGGAAACCAATGAGAATGAAGACACTTTGGTCCAAAGCCAATTGGATATGGCAAAGGTGGTCCTAAAGGGGAAATACATAGCCATCCAAGCCTCCCTCAAAAAATTTGAAAAATTCAGATGACACCAGCTCTCTTTATACTTTAAAGAACTGGAAAATCAACAACAAATTAAGCAAACCTTGTGCATAAGAAGGGAAATAATCAAGATTAGAGCAGAGATCAATGAAATAGAAATTAGAGATATAGTAGGACACATCAATGAAACCAGAAGATGGTTCTTCAAAAGAATTTTAAGATATATAAGACACTGGCCAAACTAATCCAAAATAAAAGAGAGAGGATCCCAATTAATAAATAATGAATGAAAGGGGAGAGATCATGACTAACAACAAAGAAATTTTTAAAAAATCAGAAATTATCAACAGCTTTATGCCAATACATTAAGCATCTTAGAATAAAATGGATGCATTCTTGGAAACTTATAAACTTCAAGACTGAAACAGGAAGAAACTGACAACCTGAATAGACCAATATCTAGTAAAGAGATTGAAGCAGTGATCAAAAACTTCCCAAAAAACAAGAGCCTGGGACCTGATGGATTCTTTGGGGAATTCTACCAAACCTTCAAAGAAGAAATAATACCTATTCTCCTAAAGCTTTGTCAAAAAAGAGAAACAGAAGGAAAACTTTCAGGCTCTTTCTATGAAACCAGCATTGCCCTGATCCCCAAACCAGACAAAGACCCATCAAAAAGGAGAATTTCAGACCAATATCTCCGATGAATATGAATGCCAAGAATCTCAGCAAGATTCTAGCTAATAGAATCCAGCAGTACATTTAAAAAATGATTATCCATAGGAGAAGGTGGGATTCATCCCTGGGATGCAAGGGTGGTTTGATACTGGCAAATCAATCAGTGTGATAGAACAAATCAATAAAAGAAGAAGAACCACATTGTCCTCTCACTTGATGCAGAAGCGTTTGACAAAATACAGCATCTGTTCCTGATTAAAATGATTCAAAGTATAGGGATAGAGGGAACATTCCTCAATTTCATAAAAATCTATCTATGAAAAACCCACAGTGAATATAATTTTCAATGGAGAAAAATTGACAGCTTTCCCATTGAGATCACAAACACAACAAGGATGCCCACTCTCATTACTCTTGTTCAACATAGTATTAGAAGTCCTAACAACAGCAATCAGACAACAAAGAGAAATAAAATGTATTCAAATTGGCAGTAAAGAAGTCAAACTCTCTCTCTTCGCAGATGACATGATCCTTTATATGGAAAACCCAAAAGATTCCACCCCCAAACTACTAGAACTCATACAACAATTCAGTAATGTGTCAGGGTACAAAATCACTGCACAGAAATCAGTTGCTTTCTTATACACTAACAATGAAAATATAGAAAGGGAGATTAGAGAATCAATTCCATTTACTATAGCACCATGAACCATAAGATACCTGGGAATAAATGTAACCACAGAGGTAAAGAATCTGTACTTGAGGAACTACAGAATTCCCATGAAAGAAATTGAGGAAGACACAAAAAGATGGAAAAGCATTCCATGCTCATGGATTGGAAGAACAAACATTGTTAAAAGATCTACATTGCCCAGAGCAATCTATAATTTCAATGCCATCCTGATCAAAATTCCACTGGCATTTTTCAAAGTGCTGAGACAAACAGTCCTAAAATTTATATGGTACCAGAACAGACCCCAAGTTGCTAAGGAAATGTTGAAAAAGAAAAACAAAGCTGGGAGCATCATGTTGCCTGATTTCAAGCTTTACTACAAAGCTGTGATCACCAAGACAGCATGGTACTGGCAAAAAGCCAGACACATAGACCAGTGGAACAGAGTAGAGAGTACAGATATGGACCTGCAATTCTATGGTCAAGTAATCCTCAATAAAGAAGGAAAAAATTAAAAAAAATTTAAAAAAAGAAGGAAAAAATATACAGTGGAAAAAAGACAGTCTCTTCAATCAATAGTGCTGGGAAAATTGGACAGCTATATGTAGAAGAATGAAACTCAACCATTCACTTACACCAAACACAAAGATTAACTCAAAATGGATAAATGTGAGGCAGGAATCTATCAAAATCCTAGAGGAGAACATAGGCAGTTACCTCTTCGACCTCAGCCACGGCAACTTCTTTCAAGACATGTCTCCAAAGCCAAAGGAAACAAAAGCAAAAATGAACTTTTGGGACTTCATCAAGGTCAAAAGCTTCTGCACAGCAAAGGAAACAGTCAACAAAACAAAGAGGCAGCCCACGGAATGGGAGAAGATATTCACAAATGACAGTACAAAGGGCTAGACCTATCCAAGATCTATCAAGAACTCAAACTCAACACACACAAAACAGATAATCATGTCAAAAAATGGGCAGAAGACATGAACAGACACTTCTCCAAAGAAGACATACAGATGGCTAAAAGACACATGAGAAAATGTTCATCATTATTAGCCATCAGGAAGATTCATATCAAAAACACATTGAAATACCACCTTACACCACTTAGAATGGCCAAAATTAACAAGACAGTAAACAAGTGTTGGAGAGGATGTGGATACAGGGGAACCCTCTTACACTCCTGGTGGGAATGCAAGTTGGTGCAACCACTTTGGAAAACGGTGTGGATATTCCTTAAGAAATTAAAAATAGAGCTACCCTGTGACTCTCCAATTGCCCTACTGGGTATTTACCCCAAAGATACAAATGTAGTGAAAAGAAGGGCCATCTGTACCCCAATGTTCAAAGCAACAATGGCAACAGTCGCCAAACTGTGGAAAGAACCAAGATGCCCTTCAACGGACTAATGGACAAGGAAGATATGGTCCATATATACTATGGAGTATTATGCCTCCATCAGAAAGGATGAATACCCACCTTCTATATCAACATGAATGGGACTGGAGGAGATTATGCTGAGTGGAATTAGTCAAGTAGGGAAAGACAATTATCATATGGTTTCACTTACTTGTGGAGCATACGAATAACATGGATGACATTAAGAGAAGGAAAGGAAAAGTTAATTAGCGAAATCATTGGGAGAGACGAACCATGAGAGACTATGGACTCTGAGAAACAAACTGACGTTTTGGAGAGGAGGGGAGAGGGGAGGATGGGTGAGCTTGGTGGTGGGTATTAAGGGGGAGCATGTATTACATGGAGCACTGGGTGTGGTGCTTAAACAGTGAGTCTTGGAACACTGAAAAATAAAATTAAGAAATTTATGTTAATGATAGTGGTTTATGGGGTACCTGGGTGGCTCAGTGGGTTAAAGCCTTTGCCTTCGGCTCAGGTCATGATCCCAGGGTCCTGGGATCGAGCCCCGCATCGGGCTCTCTGCTCAGCAGAGAGCCTGCTTCCCTTCCTCTCCCTCTGCCTGTTTCTCTGCCTACTTGTGATCTCTGTCTTTCAAATAAATAAATAAAATCTTTTAAAAAAATAAAAAATAAATTTAAAAAATGATACTGGTTTATAATTCTTACTATTTCTTATGCATTTCCCTCTACATTGTATCTTAAAACCTGTCTGAATGGCATAAATGTTGCCTTGTGCTCTCCTTTTGATACTAATTGCTGTAGGTCTTGCCTCTGGTGTCCTGCTGCACAAACTTGGGACTTTATCTGAAGGTTTTCCCTTGGCTTGTGCTGGGAAGGCTAGATAGACCTAGATGGGTGAAATTTAATGTACCTGGGACCACCACTCGACCTAGCATGATGGAAACTGGAGGGCAAATACTCCTGTGTTCTACCTACCTGGGTAAGATTACTCTGGGGCATAGGTAACACTGCCTCCCAGTGTTCTCCATTGTGATTAAGCTCTCTTAGTCCACATAGGTAACCTGCAAAAATGTACCCTTTATTTATTCTCACACTGCCTCTGCCTCACTTTCCCACTTCCACACTGATGCTTCCTTAAGTCACCTCACAAATAAGTTAGTTAAATGCGAATCCTTATCTCAGGGTCTGGTTTTAGAGGAAACCAACCTAAGATCATTTTGCTTGTCTGTCCCACTGGGGAAGGACACTTAAGTTTCCTCTAATTCTTGGCTACTACAAACACCATTGTGAAGAGCACTTTCCTAATGTGCCCTGTAGATAGACTTGAGAACTTTGTTTGGATGTATATCAGGAATGGGGTGTTCTGGGGACAGGACATACATATACTTAATGTTACTGATCATTATTGCCCTCCTGAGTAAGAAAATTCCCATTTTCTTCATATACTTCCTGACAGTTTATGTTAGTAATATCCAAATATCTACTGAACTTATATGTCTAAAGTGATATATTAGTGTTTTAATTTGTATTTCTCTGATTACTAGTGGGTTTGAGATGCTCTTCAGATTTCTATCAACCCTTCAAAGTTTCCTGTTTGTGAATTAAATGCAAGGTATTGAGGAAGTACTTCTCTGCTGTAGTAGTTGGGACACAGCAGAAATGGAGGATGGATTGCAGGACAAATCTTGCTAGAAAAACATTGCAAGGGAAGAATATAATCCCAAGAATGTAGATTTGGAGCTGGGCCATTTTACCACAAAGAATGAAAGAGGAACTGTTCAGTGGAGTATGGCTATTTTCCCCTTGATTCTGGTAAATGTGACACCTGGAATTAAAATCCAGATGGGAAATTTGTAGTTCTAAAATTCTTTCTATCAGTCTGGGTAAAGTACATAGGCCCTTGAGGCTTTCCAATAATAACCTCCAAAGGAATCTAGGATTCACAGGCTTGTGGCTAAGGGTGTGTATGACCAGACTCACAGATGTCACAGATTGCTGGTGTCTGAGACCAGCAGTACCTGAAGTTATAGGCCAGAGATGTCACTGTGCTAGAGACTTTGTCCACCCTCCAGCACAGTGGCTGAGGCTAAACTTTAAAGCCAAATTCTGACTACTTTCTAGGCTCTCTCTGTGGAAGGAAAGCCAAGCTGGGAAATATTTGAACCATCACTGAGAATTTGCCTCACCACAGAAGGAACAGAGATACAGAGTTGGGCTAGGGGTAGTGATAAGGGTGAGCCAGCCCAGTGACAGGTATTAAGGATGGCACGGATAGCATGGAGCACTGGGTTTTATTTGTAAACAGTGAATCATGCAACACTACATCAAAAACTAATGATGTACTGTATCTTGACTAACATGACACAATAATTTTAACAAAAGGATAATGTGAGAGAAATGCCCACTTTCACTGCAGATGTGCAATTTGGAAGCATACAGATTGTGTTTTTTAAATAAATCTAAAACATTAGAATTAGTGTATCTAATATAAAAATTCTAATATCTGAAAAAGGAATCCATGGCAGACACGCTTAAAGTAGAAGTTTTCATTATTGAGTAATTCTGTTTGTTGGACCCATGTTTTCCCATATGTACATCTATAAGATTGTATAACTGACATTTGGTTAGAGGCTATTATTTTTAAATGGTATGCAGAAACCTGGAAGCTAAAGACCACCTTGCTTAAGAATGTTTGGATCAACCAGGAAATCAAAGAAGAACTTAAACAACTCATGGAAACCAATGAGAATGAGGAAACTTTGGCTCAAAACCTATGGGACACAACAAAGGCAGTCCTATGGGGGAAATACATAGCCATCCAAGCCTCCCTCAAAAAATTTGAAAAATCCAGAATACACCAGCTGTCTTTACACATTAAAGAACTGGAGAATCAATAACAAATTAAGCAACCCCACACACAAGAAGGGAACTAATCAAGATTAGAGCAGAGATCAATGAGATAGAAACTAGAGGCACAGTAGAATGCATCAATGAAACCAGAAGCTGATTTTTTGAAAGAATCAATAAGATCGATAAACCATTGGCCAAACTAATCCAAAAGAAAAGAAAGAAGACCCAAATTAATAAAATTATAAATGGAAAGGGAGAGATCCCGAATAACACCAAATAAATAGAAACAAACATCAGAAATTATTATCAACAGCTATATGCCAATAAGTTAAGCAACCTAGATGAAATGGATGCATTCCCAAAAACCTATAAACTTCCGAAACTGAATCAGGAAGAAACTGACAACATGATTAGACCAATATCTATAATGAGATTAAAGCACTGATCAAAAATTTCCCAAAAAAGCAAGAGCCTGGGACCTGACAGATTCCCTGGGGAATTCTACCAAACCTTCAAAGAAGAAATAATACCTATTCTCCTGAAGCTGTTTCAAAACGTTGAAGCAGAAGGAAAAATTCCAGACTCTCTTTATGAAGCCAGCATTACCCTGGTCCCCAAACCAGGCAACAAACCCACCAAAAAGGAGAATTTCAGACCAATATCCCTGATGAATATGGACGCTAAGATTCTCAACAAGATCCTAGCTAATAGGATCCAACAGTACATTAAAAAGATTATCCACCATGACCAGGTAGGCTTCATCCCTAGGTTTCAAGGATGGTTCAACATTAGCAAATCAATCAATGTGATAGAACAAATCAATAAAAGAAGAGAGAAGAACCAGATGGTCCTCTCAATTGATGCAGAAAAAGCATTTGACAAAATCCAATATTCATTCCTGATTAAAACGCTTCAAAGTATAGGGATAGAGGGAACATTCCTCAGCTTTATAAAATCTATCTATGAAAAACCCACAGCAAATATCATCCTCAATGGGAAAAAGCTCACAGCCTTCCCTTTGAGATCAGGAACACGACAAGGATGCCCACTCTCACCACTCTTGTTCAACGAAGTCCTAGCAACAGCAATCAGACAATGAAGAGAAATAAAAGGTATTCAAATTGGCGATGAAGAAGTCAAACTCTCTCTCTTCACAGATTACATAATCCTTTATATGGAAAACCCAAAAGACTCCACCCCCAAACTACTAGAACTCATACAGCAATTCAGTAATGTGGCAGGATACAAAGTCAATATATAGAAATCAGTTGCTTCCTTAAACACTAACAATGAAAACACAGAAAGGGAAATTAGAGAATCGATTCCATTTTACTATAGTACCAAGAACCATAAGATACCTGGGAATAAACCTAACCAAAGAGGTAAAGGATCTGTACTTGAGGAAGTACGGAACACTCATGAAAGAAATCAAAGAAGACACAAAAAGATGGAAGACCATTCCATGCTCATGGATTGGAAAAATAAAAACTGTTAAAATGTCTATACACTTAAAAAAATGTTTGCTCTATTTAACTTCAAGTTTGTTAACATAAAGTGTATTATTAAATCTGGGGTATAATTTAGTGATTCATCAGTTGCATATAACACCCAATGCTCTTTATGTCAGGTCCCCTCCTTAATGTCCATTATCCAATTACCCCATCCCTTCTCTCTCCTCCCATCCAGCAACCCCCAGTTTGTTCTCTGTAGTTAAGAGTCTCTTATATGTTTCAGAAATTGCACTATTAAGTATATATCAAAGGGATACAGAAAAAAGTGATTCAAAGGGGCACACTCACCCCAATGTTTATGGCAACACTATCCACAGTAGCTGAATGGATAAAGAAGATGTGCTATATCTAAACAATTAAATATTACTCTGACATTAAAAAAATGAAATTCTGCCTATTCTATCCAAAACGTGGATAGAACTAGAGTGCATTGTGCTAATCAAAATAAGTCAGTCAGAGAATTTGACAACTATATTATTTCACATATACATGATATTTAAGAAACAAAACTGATGAACATAAGGGAAAGGAAGGAAAAGTAAAATAGGATTAAAAACGGAGAAGAAATTGAACACAACAGAATGAAATGGAAAGACATTCCATGTTCATGGACTTGAATAACAAATATTGTTAAAAATATCCGTTCTATCCAGAGCACTCTATGCATTTAATGTAATCCCTATCAAAATACTAAAAGCATTTTTCACAGAACTGGAATAAACAATTCTAAATTCATACAGAACTATGAAGGACCTGAAAGAGCCAAAGAAATCTTGAAAACAAAACAAAAAAAGCGAAACACAATTCTAGACTCCAAGTTATACTACAAATTGTTGTCATCAAAATAGAGTAGAAATGGCACAGAAATAGACATGTAGACCAGCAGAATAGAATAAGAAACCCAGAAATAAGCCCACAATTGTATGGTTATTAATCTTCAACAAAACAGAAAAGAATACCCACTGGGTAAATCTAATGTTATTGGGAAAACTGGACAGTGACCCTCAAAAGAATGAGACTTGACCACTTTTTTACACCATACACAATAACAAATTCAAAATTGATTAAAGATATAATGTAAGACCTAAAACCGGGCACCTGGGTGGCTCAGTGGGTTAAGCCTCTGCCTTTGGCTCAGGTCATGATCTCAGGGTCCTGGGATTGAGCCCTGCATCGGGCTCCTGCATCAGGCTCTGCTCAGCAGGGAGCCTGCTTCCTCCTTTCTCTCTGCCTGCTTCTCTGCCTACTTGTGATCTCTGTCTATCAAGTAAATAAAAAAAAATTTTTTAAATATGAAGAACTTATACAATTCAATACCTAAAAAAATAAAATTTTAAGAATGGGCAGGAGAAATCAACAGATATTTCTACATGAAAAGATGTTCAATATCATTCATCATCAAGAAAACGAAAATTAAAACTATAGTAAGATTCTACTCCACACTTGTCAGAATGGCTTAAATCAACAACAGAAGAAACAATGGTTGGCGAATCTGTGGAGAAAAACAAACCTTCGTGCACTCTTGGTGGGAATGCAAACTGGGGTAGCCACTCTGGAAAACAGTGTAGAGGTTTCTCAAAAAGTTAAAAATAGAACTATCCTACAATCCAGTAGTTACGCTACTGGGTATTTACCTCCAAAATACAAAAACATTAATTCAAAGGGATTACAGGTACTGCTCTATTTATAGTCACAGTAACTGCAATAGCCAAATTATGGTGAGTTATACCTTGCCATCACATTGTTGTAAATTATTGAGAGCAGAATTTGCTCCTTGCCATTGTAGGCTGTAATTCTCAACAGACTTGGTGGATTCAGACAAAATAAATGATACACACAGATACACATGCACATACTGCCCTCATGGTTGGAAATATGTTTAATTAAACACATAAGTGAGGGACACAATAACTTAAAAGGGGAACATTAAAGTAAGCCATTGATTCCCTCACTTATAAATTTTATAAGTGACATATGACATCACTATGCCAAATTTTTATGTAATAGGATGCAGTTTTCTTCCTTTCTTTTTTAGGTCTAATACTTCTTAATATTTCCACCAAGTCATGAGAATGCAGTAAAATAAGGTATATTGTAATTGTGTCTGTTTTGATAGGTTCGTGTGTTTGAGAAGGGAAATAGATATGTTCTCCTTTTTAGTTTTTATTTCAGAACAGAACTTCCCACTCACTTCCAAAAAAGAAAAATGTGAGGAAAAGGCATATTTTTATCCAGAAGATTATGTTCCCTTTAATGTGCATGCTATTTCAATGGAAATGATGCTTTGGAAAAATACATTTTTTTAATAAAAAAGGTTTTCTTTAGAGATAAGATATGTCTAAAATTCCTAAATGTTATTTTTCTTTAGAACATTTCTTTAAGTTCCCAGCAGTCTCTTTTTTCAGCTCACCTGCTAGAAATAGACCACAGTCCTTTTGGATTATTGAGGAAAACAAGTTTTATAGAAGACCATACTGAATTCTAAAGCTCCCTTTGGATCTTGTATTATGAATTCTTATTCCCTTCTCTTCCACTAACCAACCAATGCCTTTAAGCCCAGGCCTTCACACTATGTCAGCTTATCAAGGTGATGAGATTTCCAGTTGCTGAGCCACATCCATCTGCTTTTTTCCTAATTTCCTCCTTAGAAAAAAATTTCTTTGTGATTAGTTAGCCAAATTTTAATAAGTAAATGGAGTCACTGAGTATTAAAAGGTACATGTTATGTGTTAGATGATATTCTCTAACAACAAGTAGAATTCATTAAGTACTTGCTATGTTCTCAATTGGTGTTTCAAGAATTTAACATATATTGACTCATTTCAGTCTCATATCATTCTCATGGTATGCTATTACTTGCTCCTGCACAAGCAGGAGAAGGAATCTCAGAGAATAGGTAACTTGTATAAAATCTGTTAAGTGGAAGAGTTAAATTTGAACCAAGGCAGTCTATCTCTGGAGTCTGCAGGTCACCATTGCACTGTGCTATGCTATACTATTGCACTAACCCATCTTTTAAAAAAGAATTGATATATAAATAGTGTACAGCAATAGTGTAGGTTTAAAGAATACAATCTGTTGACTTGATACATTTATATATTGCAATATTATTACTATCATAGCTAAGTTTACACTTTCATCACATCACATTACTATCTTTTATCTGATCAGAACATTAAAGATCTAGTCTCTTAGTAGTTTTGATGTATATAATTCAGTATTATCTACTGTAAGCACAATGTTGTGTATTAGATTTCCAGAATTTATTCATTTTCTAACTTTGAGTATATACTTTGGACAAACATCTTCCAATTACCACAGACCCAGTCCCTGGTAACAACCATTCTACTCTCTGTATTGTTTGTTTGTTTGTTTGTTTAGTCTTTCTTAGATTTCACCTATAAGTGACACTGTACAGTATTTGACTATCTCTGCATGACTTATCTCACTTAGCATAATATTCTCAAGGTTCATCTATGTTGTTGTAAGTGACAAAGTGTCTTTTCATGTGGCTGAATAACATATCATTACATATCTAATCACATATTCTTCATACATCATATTTTGATGGATACTTAGGTTGTGTCCATATCATGACTATTGTGAATAATGCTATAATAAATATGAGAGTGCAGATGCCTATTTCATATCCAGTTTTCCTTTCCTTTGAATATATACCCAGAACTGGAATTGCTGGATCAAATGGTAGTTCTCTTTTGAGTTTACTGAGAAACATTCACACTGCTTTCCATAGTGCTGACCCAATTATTACTCCCACCAGTGCTGCACAAGAATTCCCTTTTCTCTGCATCCTCACACTATTTATTTCTTGTCTTATTGATAGTCATTCTAACTCTAACAAGTGTGAGTTGATATCTCATTGTGGTTTAGATTTGCATTTTCCTGATGATTAATGACGTTGAGTATCTTCATGTACCTGTGGGCCTTTCAGATGTTCTTTAGAAAAATGTCTATTCAGTTATTTTGCCCATATTTTCAATCATATTGTTTCATATTGGTGTATTACTTCCCAGTGGGTCACTTCTGGTGGCTCCCTCCCCCTTCTGTTTATCCTCTGATATCTGTCCAAGCATTCCCACTCTGCTTTACCTTTCCACTGATGTCTTCTGCCCCCATAGAGATCCAGAAGTATATAATCTTACATCTCAGGCTGAGTTCTGGGTGTTCAGAGTATTCTAATAGATATTTAGCTCAGTTTAGGTGACCAGTTGAAACAGGGTCTCCTACTTCTCCTCCATCTTGACCCTCCTCAATCATATTTGAAAGTTAAGTTGTATGAGTGGTTTACATATTTTAGGTATTCACAGTTTGTTCCATGAATAATTATTTTCTCTCACTTCATAGATTACCTTTTCATTTTCTTTATTGTTTCTTCCTGTGCAGTTTTTTGTTTGATGTAGTCCTACTTATGAATTTTTACTTTTGCTGTTTGTGCTTTTGGCGTCATATCTAAAGAATAGTTGTCAAGACCAATATTAGTGAACATTTTCCTGAGTTTTATACTTTCAGGTCTTATGTTAAAATTTTTAATTCATCTCAAGTTTTTTTTGTTTTGTCTTAAATCAAAATATTTATTTCATTTGTATGGAACCAGAAAAGACCCCAAATTGCTAAGGAAATGTTGAAAAAGAAAAAAAAAAAAACGGAGGCATCATGTTGCCTGATTTCAAGCTTTATTACAAAGCTGCGATCACCAAGACAGCATGGTACTTGCATAAAAACAGACACATCTACCAATGGAACAGAGTAGAGAGTCCAGATATGGACCTGAAACTCTATGACCAAATAATCCTCAACAAAGGACCATTCTCTTACACCATACACAACAATTTCTTTCAAGATATGTCTCCAAAGTCAAAGAAAACAAAAGTGAAAATGAACGTTTGGGACTTCAAGATCAAATGTGTAGAACACAATGAAACTAAAAGCTGGTTTTTTGAAATAATCAATAAGATCAATAAGCCATTGGCCAAACTAATGCAAAAGAAAAGAGAGAAAGCCAAATTAATAAAATTATGAATGAAAGGGGAGAGATCACAACTAACACCAAGGAAATAGAAACAATCATCAGAAATTATTATCAACAGTTATATGCCAATAAGTTAAGCAACCTAGATGAAACGGATGCATTCCTAGAAACCTACAAACTTCCAAGACTGAATCAGGAAGAAATTGACAACCTAGTAACGAGATTGAAGCAGTGATCAAAAACCTCCCAAAAAACAAGAGCCCAGAACCTGATGGATTCCCTGGGGAATTCTACCAAACCTTCAAAGAAGAAATAATACCTATTTTTCTGAGGCTGTTTCAAAACATTGAAGCAGAAGGACAACTTCCAAACTCTTTTTATGAAGAAAAAGGGATGAATGATCCTCCAGGTCCCTTATAGATACGATCTTGGAGGTGATAGACACAGGAGGGCAGTACGGTCAGGAAGAGACTACAGGATGGGAACTCACTCATCTTAACACACAGGAAAGCTCCCTGGTTGTCCCAGGCTTTTGACTATAAACTTCTGGGCCCCCAGGAGGACCTGGTACTCCCTAGCTGAGCCTCAGTTGTGCTAGTTAAGTGGGCAGGGATGACACACATTCCAGGATTGGGCACAACTACCAATATTTGCCGTTTCACAAATTCTCCCAGCTACAATCTGTACAAAGACACAAGAGGTCTCACTCCTATATCTCTGGTGTTTCAATATCCTCTGTGAAGTTAGGGTAACAAGGAAGCACTAAATGCAGGATAATTGTGCACTGTAGCATCTTATTCATACTAAACTGGAGGTAATAAAAAACAGGAGGCCAGGAGGAGAAGGAAAGAAGCAGTGTGCCCCAGAGCTTGACTCTGAGAACACAGACAGGCTTCCTGGGAGCTTTCCAAGTCTTTCAACATGATAAGGCTCTCTGTGTGTGTCTTGCCCACCACCCACAAAAAAAAAAAAAAAAAAAAAGCCACCTCTCGCCTTTGCCAGATGCCAGATTTCATGTAATCTTGGAGCAAATCTTGTGAATTCTCAGAATACCTCTGGGGAAACATGGGCCAAATTTCATGTGATCTCTTGACAGATGTCATGGGGTCAAAGGCCACTCCTTGGATATTGACAAAAATCTCCTGAGAAATCAGGTAAAATCTTGTGAGAACTATCTTGCAAGAGATGGCAAGAAATCTCAAGGAACTCAGCAGGGCAGGGAACACCCAGCCACAATTCCTGTGCAGATAATAAGTAGTACTAGGAAACTACTGGATTGGGTATACCTGAGAACACCTGCCATTCCACAAGTGCTCCTGCCAATGTGGGTAAAAATGGACCCATGAAAGAGGGATGAATGGGCCTCCAAGTTCATTACTGACACTACTTTAACTACATTAGAGGTGATAGGCACAGGAGGGCAGTAGGGTCAGGAAGAGGCAACAGAACACCAGCTGGCTCATCTGAACACACAGAAATCTCCTTGTGTGCTTTCCCAGGCTTTTGGCTATTCAGAACCATTGGTTTGAGACTCACAAACTGTAGAAACAAGCTGCCAGATCTTTCATGATCTTGGGGGCAATCTTACATGACCTAAGTCTATATCTCAGGAGATCCCATACAAACCTCATGAGATCTTGGGCCCAGCCAGTGAAAGGGCAAAAACTCATGAGATCTCTGACCAAAACTCCCAGGTCCTTGGAAGGACCTGGCACTCCTTCACCCAGCCTCCTTTGTCCTGGTAAAGTAGGTAGGGATGGTACATTCCAGGATTGGGCACAACTGCCAATATTTGTGATTTCCCAAGTTCTCCCAGAAGCAACCTGCATGAAGACACTAGAGGTCCAAGCATTATATTCCTGGTGTTTCAGCATCCTGGGTGAAGTGGGGGGTACCTGCATAGCACTAAAACAGGATTAATGGCCTCTGTACCCTCTTATTCACACTAAACTGGAGACAATAGAAATAGGAAGGAAGAAGGATAAGGAAGAAGCAATAAGCCCTAGAGCTGGACACCTGAGCACACAGGGAGCATCCCTGGGGGTCTTCCCAGGCTTTCAACATCTTAAGGCTCTCTGTGTGGGTCTCATTCCACCCCTTGTCCTACCAGAGAGAGAGAGAGAAAGAATCCGCCTCTTACCTTTAGGCAGATATCATGAAATCTTGGGGGAAAATCTTGTGAATTTCAGGCTACCTCTGGTGAAACCTTGGACCAAATCTTACACAATCTCTGGAAAAATCCCATTAGAATAATGGCCGCTCTTCAGAAATATGCCATAATCCCCAGAGTTCAGGCCAGATCTCTCAATATCTATGACAAAATCACTTGACACCTTGGAAGAAATCCCAACAGAACTTGACAGATGAGGGAACTCCTTAGCCTCAACTCTTGTGCAGCATATTAGGTCATTCTTGGGTTGAGGATACCTGGAAATGTCTGACACCATAGAAATGTCCCCAGATATCATGTGGTGTGGAAGTAATAACAGAAGGAGGAATGAATGGACCTCCACGTACCTTATTTGCACTACATTAGAGGCGATAGGTGCAGGAGGGTGGTAGGTGCAGAAAGAGGCAACAAGTATGGGAACTGGTTCATCTGAACACACAGGAACTCTCCTCAGGTGCTTTCTGAGGCTTTTGACATCCCAAGACAATCTGCTGAAGACTTGTCACCTCTTCCCTCTGCCATATCTTTTGTGAACTTGGGGCAAATCTCTCATGATATCAGTTCAAATCTTGGGAGATCTCACCCATATCTCATGAGATCTCAGGCTCAGTCAGTGAGATCTAGGACCAAAACTTGTGAGATCTCTGGCCAAAGCTTCAGGGCCCTCAAAAGGACTTGGCCCTTCCTAGCAGTCTCCTTTATACTGCTTAACTGGATAAGGATGGTACATCAAGGATTGGGCACAACTGCCAATATTTGCAGTTTCACAAATGCTCCCAGATACGACCTACATGAAGACACTATATCCTTAGTGTTTCAGCATCCTGTGTGAAGGGAGATGGGGGATACAAAGGTAAATATATTTTTAGGATGAATGGGCTCTGTGGCCTCTTCTTCATATGAAATTGTAAGTGATAGATACAGGAGGGCAGGAGGAGAAGGAAAGAAGCAACGTGTCCTGGAACTGCCCAACTGAGCACATAGGGGGTTTCCTTGAGAGATTTCCCCAGCTTTTAACATGTTTAATCTATGTGTGTCTCACACCACAACCACACACACACACAAAAGATAAGTGCCCTAATAATCTTGGAGCAAATCTTGTGAATTTCAGGCTACCTCTCCCAAAAGCTTGGAACCACATTTCATGATATCTCTCAACAAATCTCTTGAGCTCAAAGGCAGCTCTTGAAACTCTGCCAAAACCTCTTGAGAGGTCAGACCAAATCTCCCGAGATCTGGGGAGAAATATCACAGGGACCTGGCAGGGGAGAGAATTCCCTAAATTTGACTCCTGTGCAGCTCAGTAGGTAATGCTCAGACATTCCTGGATTGGGGATACCTGGGAACACCTGGCTTTCCACAGATGCCTCCAGATGCCATTGTGATGTGGGGCAAAATGGGCCCATAAACATGGGATAAATGGGCCTCCAGGTCCCTTATTGATGCTGTGTTAGAGGTGATAGACACAGGAGAGCAGTAGGTACAGGAAGAGGCAACAAGCCTGGGATCTGGCTCATCTGAACACACAGGAAGACTCCCTGGGTGCTTTCCCAGGCTTTTGACAAATTGGGACAGTTTGAGATTCATCCCCGGCAGCAATAAACCACCGCTTCCCTCTGACAAATCTCACATGATCGTAGGACAGTCTTGTATGATGTCACTCCAAATTTCATGAGATCTCAGTCAGCAAGATAAAAACTCCTGGGCCTCAGGAATATCTGGCACTCCCTGCCAGAGCCTCTCGTGCTGCTGAAGTAGGTAGTCAAGGCACATTCCAGTGTGGGCACAGCTGCCAATATTTGTGATCGCACAAATGCTTCCAGATATGACTTGCACAAAGGCACAAGGAATCTCACTCCTATATCCCTAGTGTTTCAGCATCCTGGGAGAAGTGTGGACAACAAGACAACACTGAATTCAGGATGAATAGTTTTTTTTACAGTAAATTTGAGGTGTTAGAAACAGGAGGGCAGGAGAAGGAAGAAATAATGTGCATGGGAGCTGGATCATCTGAAAATACAGGCAGCCTTCTTTGATGCTTTCCCTACCTTGGGCCTCTTCAGGAAAGTCTATTTGTGACTAGCTCCAATCCAAAACAAGGTCCTTGTTTCTGTCGCCAGATCTAAGGGAATCTTGTTGCGAGTCTTACAGGATCTCACAACAAACATCACAAGATATCAGCCACAAGTCTCATGAGTACCTGGGACAAATCTCATGAAATCTATGGCCAATTCTCATGTCACATCAAGACAAATGTCAATGGAACTTAGCAGGAGTAGACACTCCAAAGCCTCCCCTCCCTTGCATAGTTTAAGTAGGTTGGGCTGGGATATGACTCTTCCAGTTATGTCTATGTTGATACAAAGTTGGGTATTCATCATTTCTGATGGAGGCATAATATACCATAGTGTATATGGATCACATCTTCCTTATCCATTCATCTGTTGAAGGGCATCTTGATATTTCCCACTTTGGGGACCGTGGCCATTGCTGCTATGAATGTTGGGGTACAGATGGCCCTTCTTTTCACTATACCTGTATCTTTGGGGCAAATACCCAGTAGTGCAATTGCATGGTCATAAGGAGGCTCTATTATTAATTTCTTAAGGAATCTCCACACTGCTTTCCAAGGTGAGGGCACCAACTTGCATTCACACCAACAGTTTAAGAGGTTTCCCCTTTCTCCACATCCTCTCCAACACACGTTGTTTACTGTCTTATTAATTTTGGCCATTCTAACTGATGTAAGGTGGTATCTCAATGTGGTTTTGATTTGAATCTCCCTGATGGCTAGTGATGATGAACATTTTTTCATGTGTCTGATAGCCATTTGTATGTCTTCATCAGAGAAATGTCTGTTCATGTCTTCTGCCCAATTTTTGATATGATTATGTTTTGTGTGTGCTGAGTTTGAGGAGTTCTTTATAGATCCTGGATATAGAGCCTTTTGTCTCTACTGTCATTTGCAAATATCTTCTCCCATTCAGTGGGTTGCCTCTTTGGTTGACTGTTTCCTTTGCTGTGCAGAAGCTTTTGATCTTGATGAAGTCCCCAAAATTTATTTTCTGTTTTGTTTCCTTTGCCTTTGGAGACATATCTTGAAAGCAGTTGTGGCTGATATCGAAGAGGTTACTGCCTATGTTCTCCTCTATGATTCGGATGGATTCCCACCTCACGTTGAGGTCTTTTGTCCATTTCAAGTTGATCTTTGTGTATGGTGTAAGACAATGGTAGAGTTCCATTCTTCTACATCTAGCTGTCCAATTTTCCCAGCACCATTGATTGAAGAGACTGTCTTTTTTTCACTGGATATTTTTTCCTGCTTTGTCAAAGATTATTTGACCACAGAGTTGGGGGTCAATATCTGGGCTCTCTACACTGTTCCACTGGTCTATGTGTCTGTTCTTCTGCCAGTACCATGCTGTCTTGGTGATCACAGCTTTGTAGTAAAGCTTCAAATCAGGCAACATGATGCCCCCAGTTTTGTTTTTCTTTTTCAATATTTCCTTAGCAATTTGGGGTCTCTTCAGATTCCCTACAAATTTTAGGTTTGTTTGCTCCAGCTCTTTGAAAAATGCTGATAGAATTTTGATT
This sequence comes from Taxidea taxus jeffersonii, assembly GCA_003697995.1. Classification (NCBI taxonomy): domain Eukaryota; kingdom Metazoa; phylum Chordata; class Mammalia; order Carnivora; family Mustelidae; genus Taxidea; species Taxidea taxus. The sequence continues at coordinate 53,221 of RCUC01001673.1, read as the reverse complement.
GGAATGGCATTGAAAGAATAGATTGCCCTAGGAAGTATAGGCATTTTAACAATATTTACTATTCTGATCCATGAGCATGGAATGGTCTTCCATGTTTTTGTGTGTTCTTCAATTTCTTTCATGAGTGTTCTGTAGTTCCTCAAGTACAGATCCTTTACCTCTTTGGTTAGGTTTATTCCCAAGTATCTTATGGTTCTTGGTGCTATAGTAAATGGAATCGATTCTCAAATTTCCCTTTCTGTATTTTCCTCGTTAGTGTTTAAGGAAGCAACTGATTTCTGTACATTGGTTTTGTATCCTGACACATTACTAAATTGCTGTATGAGTTCTAGTAGTTTGAGGGTGGAATCTTTTGGGTTTTCCGTGCAAAGGATCATGTCATCTGCGAAGAGAGAGAGTTTGACTTCTTCATTGCCAATTTGAATACCTTTTATTTCTCTTTGTTGTCTGATTGCTGTTGGTAGGACTTCTAATACTATGTTCAACAAGAGTGGTGAGAGTGGGCATCCTTGTCACGTTCCTGATTTCAATGGGAAGGCTGTGAGTTTTTTCCCATTGATGATATTGCTTTGGGTTTTCATAGATAGATTTTATGAAGTTGAGGGATGTTTGCTCTATCTCTATTCTTTCAAGCGTTTTAATTGGGAACGAATATTGGATTTTGTCAAATGTTTTTTCTGCATCAATTGAGAGGACAATGTGGTTCTTCTCTCTTCCCTTATTGATTTGTTCTATCACACTGATTGATTTGTGAATGTTGAACCATCCTTGCAACCCAGAAATGAATCTCACCTGGTCATGGTGGATAATCTTTTTAATATACTGTTGGATCCTATTAGCTAGTATCTTGTTGAGAATTTAGCATCCATATTCATTAGGAATATTGGTCTGAAATTCTCCTTTTTGGTGGGTCTTTGCCTGGTATGGGGACCAGGGTAAGGCTGGCTTCATAAAATGAGTTTGGAAGTTTCGCCTTCTGCTTCAATATTTTGAAACAGCTCCAGGAGAATAGGTGTTATTTCTTCTTTGAATGTTTGTTGGAATTCCCCCAGGGAATCCCTCAGGTCCCGGGCTCTTGTTTTTGGGGGAGGTTTTTGATCACTGCTTCAATCTCATTACTAGATATTGGTCTGTTCACGTTGTCAGTTTCTTCCTGGTTCATTTTTGGAAGTTTGTAGTTTGCCAGGAATGCATCTATTTCATCTAGGTTGCTTAACTTATTGGCATATAACTGTTGATAATTATTTCTGATGATTGTTTCTATTTCTTTAGTGTTAATTGTGATCTCTCCCTTTTCATTCATAATTCTATTAATTTGGGCCTTCTCTCTTTTCTTTTGGATTCATTTAGCTTCTAGTTTCATTGATGCACTCTATAATATCTCTAGCTTCTATCTCATTGATCTCTGCTCTAAAATGATTATTTCCCTTCTTGTGTGTGGAGTTGGCTTAATTTGCTCTTGATTCTCCAGTTCTTTAAGGTGTAGAGACAGCTGGTGTATTCTGGATTTTTCAGGGTTTTTGTTGGTTATGTTTTTCCCCCTTAGTACCATCTTTGCTGTATCCCATGGGTTTTGGACTAAAGTGTCTTCATTCTCATTGGTTTCTATGAATTGTTTAAGTTCTTCTTTGATTTCCTGGTTGATCCAAGCATTCTTAAGCAAGGTGATCTTTAGAGTCCAGGTGTTTGAATTTATTCCAAACTTTTCCTTGTGGTTGAGCTCCAGTTTCAAAGCATTGTGATCAGAGAATATGCAGGGAGTAATCTCAATCTTTTGGTATCGCTTGAGTCCTGATTTGTAACCCAGTATGTCATCTATTCTGGAGAAGGTTCCATGTACACTTGAGAAGAATGAGTATTCTGTTGTTTTAGGGTGTATTGTTCTGTATATATCTATGAGGTCCATCTGATCCAATGTGTCATTCAATGCTCTTATTTCTTTATTGATTTTCTGCTTGGATGATCTGTCTATTACTGAGACTGGTGTGTTAAGATCTCCTACTACTAATGTATTCATATCAATATGACTCTTTATCTTGATTAACAGTTGTCTTATGTAATTGGCTGCTCCCATATTGGGGGCATAAATATTTACAATTTTTAGATCTTTTTGGTGAATAGGCCCTTTAAGAATGATGTAGTGTCCTTCTGTATCTCTGACTACAGTCTTTAAAGTCTAATTTATCTGATAAGAGAATGGTTACCCAAGCCTTCTTTTGAGACCCATTGGCATGAAAGATGCTTCTTTATCCCTTCACTTTCAGTCTGGATGTGTCCTTAGGTTCAAAATGGGTTTCTTGTAGACAACATCCACTCTGCAACCCTGTGCTGTTTTATGGGCACATTTAGGCCATTCACATTGAGAATTATTATTGAGAGATACATTTTTATGGACATCATGTTACCTGTGAAATCTTTGTTTCTATAGCTTGTCTCCATATATTTCTGTTCAATGATATTCTTGGGGTTTTCCTCTTTTATAGAACCCCCCCTTAATATTTCTTACAGTGCCAGCTTGGTGGTCACATACTCTTTTAAACCTTATCCATCTTGGAATCTTTTTATCTCTCCATCCATTTTGAATGTCCACTTTGCTGGATAAAATATTCTTGGCTGCATGTTCTTCTCATTTAGTGTCCTGAACACATCTTGCCAGTCTTTTCTGGCTTGCCGGGTTTTGGTGGACAAGTCTGACATTATTCTGATGGACTTTCCTCTGTACATAAAGAATCCCTTCCCTGTAACTGCTTTCAAGAACTCCTGCCTAAAATTATGATTCATCCTTTTCACAAAGAGATGTCTCAAGGTCTTTCTAGATTCTATGATCTTGGGGGAAGACCTTTCTGCCTTTAGGAAATGAACGTTGGTTCCATTTCACCATATTGGGAAAACTTTCATGGAGAATTTGTTCAACTATATCCTCTAGTCTTTCTTTCTCCTTCCCCTCAGGGATCCCAATAATTATGATGTTCGAACATTTCATGGCGTCATTTATTTCCCTAATTCTGTTTTCATGGCTTCTAAGCTGTTTGTTCCAGCCTTCCTCCTGATCCTTTTTCTCTATCAGTTTGTCCTCCAGATCACTAATTCTATCTTCTGCCTCAGTTACCCTAGATTTTAGAGAATTTAGATTAGATTGGAACTCATTTAGAGTATTGTTAACATCATCCATAGGCTTTCACTTCTGTCCTAATTAATTGCATTTTTTAATCAAAGGCTTTCTCTGACCTAGCTATTGTCTGGATAACTGTGAGACTGAATTCCCTTTCTGACATACTGCTTATGTCCATATCCAATAGCTCTGATGGAGAGGGCCCAGTCTCTGAATTTTTCCTCTGTTGGGCATTCCTCCTCCTAGTCATTTTTGTGAGAGATGGCTGAAGGGATGTGTAGCTGAATGTATCAACTGTGGTACAGGAAAGGAGCACTCTGGAAATCTTCTGAGCAACGAAGCATACCCACCAAAAAGAAATGAAAAAGAAAAAGAGAGAGACAGGAAAAAAAAGAAAGAAGAAATAAAAGTGTAAGCTCAGCCTGGATGGGCCCCAAGGTAAGATTTATAAAGTACACAAACAAAAACAGACAAACCAAAAGACTGACAAAAGTAGATAACAAGAAAAATAAATAAATAATTAAATAAATAGATAGATAAATAAATAAAAGAACCCAGCCAAAATGAACTCCAACTATAAGATTTATATACTACCAGAACAAAACAAATACACAGAAACACTGACAGAAGAAAAAGATGGGAGGGTGGCTATAAATCCTCAGTGTGGTCGAGGAAAGTTATTTTGATTCTTCCTGGATGTATCTTGATATCTTTGTTAAAGGACTCAACTATCCTGAGAAAAAGGGGAATTCAAACTGGCTTACCTGCTAATGGACATCAGAAGAAAGCTGGGGTGGCAATACTTATATCAGATCAATTAGATTTTAAGCCAAAGACTATAAGAAGAGATGAGGAAGGACACTATATCATACTCAAAGGGTTGGCCCAACAAGAAGATCTAACAATTTTAAATATCTATGCCCCTAACATGGAAGCAGCCAACTATATAAACCAATTAATAACAAAATCAAAGAAACACATTGACAACAATACAATAATAGTGCGGGACTTTAACACTACCCTCACTGAAATGGACAGACCATCCAAGCAAAATATCAACAAGGAAATAAAGGCCTTAAATGACACACTGGAGCAGATGGACATCACAGATATATACAGAACATTCCATCCCAAAGCAACAGAATACACATTCTTCGCTAGTATACATGGAACATTCTCCAGAATATATCACATCTTGGGTCATAAATCAGGTCTCAACCAGTATCAAAAGATTGGGATCATTCCCTGCATATTTTCAGACCACAATGTTCTGAAGCTAGAACTCAATCACAAGAGGAAATTTGGAAAGAGCACAAATACATGGAGACTCAAAAGCATCCTTCTAAAGAATGAATGGGTCAACCAGGAAATTAAAGAAGAATTGAAAAAATTCATGGAAACAAATGATAATGAAAACACAATGGTCCAAAATCTGTGGGACACAGCAAAGGTAGTCCTGAGAGGAAAATATGTAGCAATACAAGCCTTTCTCAAGAAACAGGAAAGGTCTCAAATACACAACCTAACCCTACACCTAAAGGAGCTCGAGGAAGAACAACAAAGAAAGCCTAAACCCAGCAGGAGAAGAGAAATCATAAAGATCAAAGCAGAAATCAATGGAATAGAAACCAAAAAAAACAATAGACAAATCAATGAAACTAGGAGGTTGTTCTTTGAAAGAATTAACAAGATTGATAAACCCCTGGCCAGACTTATCAAAAAGAAAAGAGAAAGGACCCAAATAAATAAAATCATGAATGAAAGAGGAGAGATCACAACCAACACCAAAGAAATACAAACAATCATAAGAACATATTATGAGCAACTCTATGCCAACAAATTTGACAATCTGGAAGAAATGGATGCTTACCTAGAGAAATCTAAACTGCCAAAACTGAACCAGGAAGAAATAGAAAACCTGAATAGGCCCATAACCAGTAAGGAGATTGAAACAGTCATCAAAAATCTCCAAACAAACAAAAACCCAGGGCCAGATGGCTTCCCAGGGGGAATTCTACTAAACATTTAAAGAAGAATTAATTCCTATTCTCCTGAAACTGCTCCAAAAAAATAGAAATGGAAGGAAAACTTCCAAACTCATTTTATGAGACCAGCATCACCTTGATGCCCAAACCAGATAAGGATCCCATCAAAAAAGAGAATTACAGACCAATATCCTTGATGAACACAGATGCGAAAATTCTCACCAAAATACTAGCCAATAGGATCCAACAGTACATTAAAAGGATTATGACCACGGCCAAGTGGGATTTATTCCAGAGCAGCAATGTTGGTTCAACATCCACAAATCAATGTGATACAATACATTAACAAAAGAAAGAACAAGAACCGTATGATACTCTCAATAGATGCTGAAAAAGCATTTGACAAAGTACAGCATCCTTTCCTGATCAAAACTCTTCAAAGTGTAGGGATAGAGGGCACATACCTCAATATTATCAAAGCCATCTATGAAAAACCCACCGCAAATATGATTCTCAGTGGAGAAAAACTGAGAGCTTTTCTGCTAAGGTCAGGGATGTCCGTTATCACCACTGCTATTCAACATAGTACTAGAAGTCCTAGTCTCAGCAGGGATGTCTGTTATCACCACTGCTATTCAACATAGTACTAGAAGGCCTAGCCTCAGCAAGCAGAAAACAAAAGGAAATTAAAGGCATCCAAATCGGCAAAGAAGTCAAACTATCACTCTTTGCAGATGATATGATACTATATGTGGAAAACCCAAAAGGCTCCACTCCGAAACTGCTAGAGTTTGTACAGGAATTCAGTAAAGTGTCAGGATATAAAATCAATGCACAGAAATCAGTTGCATTTCTTTACACCAACAACAAGACAGAAGAAAGAGAAATTAAGGAGCCAGTCCCATTTACAATTACACCCAAAACCATAAGATACCTAGGAATGAACCTCACCAAAGAGGCAAAGAATCTATACTCAGAGAACTATAAAGTACTCATGAAAGAAATTGAGGAAGACACAAAGAAATGGAAAAATGTTCCATGCTCATGGATTGGAAGAATAAATATTGTGAAAATGTCTATGCTACCTAAAGCTATCTACACATTTAATGCAATGCCTATCAAAATCCCATCCAATTTTTTCAAAGAAATGGAACAAATAATCCTAAAATTTATATGGAACCAGAAAAGACCTCAAATAGCCAAAGGAATATTGAAAAGGAAAGCCAAAGTTGGTGGCATCACAATTCCAGACTTTAAGCTCTATTACAAAGCTGTCATCATCAAGACAGTATGGTACTGGCACAAAAACAGACACATAGATCAATGGAAGAGAATAGAGAGCCCAGAAATAGACCCTCAACTCTATGGTCAACTAATCTTCGACAAAGCAGCAAAGAACATCCAATGGGAAAAAGACAGCCTCTTCAACAAATGGTGTTGGGAAAATTGGACAGCCACATGCAGAAAAATGAAATTGGACCATTTCCTTACACCACACACGAAAATAGACTCAAAATGGATGAAGGACCTCAACGTGAGAAAGGAATCCATCAAAATCCTTGAGGAGAACACAGGCAGCAACCTCTTCGACCTCAGCCGCAGCAACTTCTTCCTAGGAACAACGCCAATGGCAAGGGAAGCAAGGGAAAAAATGAACTATTGGGACTTCATCAAGATCAAAAGCTTTTGCACAGCAAAGGAAACAGTCAACACAACCAAAAGACAACTGACAGAATGGGAGAAGATATTTGCAAACGACATATCAGATAAAGGACTAGTATCCAAAATCTATAAAGAGCTTAGCAAACTCAACACCCAAAGAACAAATAATCCAATCAAGAAATGGGCAGAGGACATGAACAGACATTTCTGCAAAGAAGACATCCAGATGGCCAACAGACACATGAAAAAGTGCTCCACATCACTGGGCATCAGGGAAATACAAATCAAAACCACAATGCGATACCACCTCACACCAGTCAGGATGGCTAAAATGAACAAGTCAGGAAATGACAGATGCTGGCGAGGATGTGGAGAAAGGGGAACCTTCCTACACTGTTGGTGGGAATGCAAGCTGGTGCAACCACTCTGGAAAACAGCATGGAGGTTCCTCAAAAAATTGAAAATAGAGCTACCTTATGACCCAGCAATTGCACTACTGGGTATTTACCCTAAGGATACAAACGTAGTGATCCGAAGGGGCACGTGCACCCAAATGTTTATAGCAGCAATGTCCACAATAGCCAAGTTATGGAAAGAACCTAGATGTCCATCAACAGATGAATGGATAAAGAAGATGTGGTATATGTATACAATGGAATACCATGCAGCCATCAAATGAAATGAAATCTTGCCATTTGTGACAACATGGATGGAACTAGAGGGTATTATGCTTAGCGAAATAAGTGAATTGAAGAAAGACAACTATCATACGATCTCCCTGGTATGAGGAAGTGGAGATGCAATGGGGGTGGGGGTTAAGGGGGTAGAAAAAGAAAAAATAAAACAAGATGGGATTGGGAGGGAAACAAACCAAAAGAGACTCTTAATGTCATAAAACAAACTGGGGGGGAGGGGGTTGGGAGAGAGTGGTGGGGTTACATTATATGTTTAAATTAAAATAAATAAATAAATAAAAATAAATAAATATTTAAAAAAAAGAGTTCAGGTTAAAAGATTATTATGGAATTTGATGTATTGAACATCTCATTGTGATGGCAAATAGGTTAAATATGTATATTAAAAAATGAAAAGAACCAGAATAGTGTGAACGAATTAAAAGTAAAAGTTGTATCTATGAAGTAGTGATAATTGTCCTCTCATTTTTTGTTTTTTGTTTTTGGCTGGCTTTCTGGGGGAGGGACCTGCCATGTGGTTTTTCAGGGAGTCTTGCTTGAGTTGAGTCCTCCTGCCTCCAACAAGGGGCTGGGCTCTTAGGAAACCAGTTTTTCAGGCTTTTGTTCTCTGGAGGTTTTTTATGTTTGTATTTGTTTTTTTCTCCCCTTGGCGGCTTTTGGCTATTCTTTGGAGGTTTAGAAGAAGGCAAACTGCACCCAGACCTCCATGTCAGAGAGAAGCCTCAGTCTGTTCCCCTCTGGGTGCTCCAGAGCACATAAATTCCCCCTCTGGTGCTGGAAGATCACATCCCCAGTCACCATCTCTGGGGTCACAGAAACTCTCTCTTGTACCCCAAACCATGAGAAATACTAGCCGTGGCTGTCTGGGCAGTTCCTGACCGCCAGAGAGGTCTGAACAAAAGATAGCACACTGAGATTTTCACACTGGCCTGGGCTGAGAGTGCTCAGACACTCTGGGTCCTAGTGAGCACCTGCACAGATCTCTCTCAGGGGAGGGTTTGGGGTGCGACTCAGACCCCGGTCACGCAGCGTGCGTGCAGAATGCAAAAGACTGTGGTTTTGCCGGCTGGCGTCCACAGCAAGATGTGGCATCCACAGCAGGCTCCTTCTCCCTCATGAGCGCTGCCACCCAGACGCTACCAGGCATGCCGGCACCTCAGGGACCAAGACCTGGCTTCTTCACTGCAGTCTTTGGTTCCCTCCTGACAGTGGCAGCCCCTGTCCCTAACCGCCCAATTCCACCAATTTCCCCTTAAGATCTTTTGCTCTTTTTGAGTGCTTTCAAGGAGACTCCAAGTTAATGCTGGTCCCCAATCACAGTACACTCTCATATTGGGGTATTACTTTCCAATGGGTCGCTTCTGGTGGCTCCCTCCCCCTTTTGTTTATCTTCTGATATCAGTCCAATGTTCCCACTCTGCTTTACCTGTCCACTGGCATCTTCTGCCCCCATAGAGATCCAGAAGTGTATAATTCTAATCTCAGGCTGATTTCATGGGTGATCAGAGTTCTTTGGTAGGTAATCAGCTCACTTTAGGGGACAGGTTGAAAGAGCACCTCCTCCTGCTTCTCGTCATCTTGTCTCCCCCTCTCTCTCCAGTGTTTCTAACTGGAACTCAGTGAGGTATTAAATGCAAGGGCTCTCTCTGGGCAGGCCATGCCATGGAGAGTTCTGTGCATAGGTGAACTCTCTTATCTTCCTAATGAAGGCCTATCCATCAGCTGGGAGATGGAGACAAGGGGGATACAGATCAGCAGGCTGACACCAGCCATCCAAGAGCTAAACAGGCGTGTGTGTTTTTGTGCATGTGTGTGTGCCTGTGTGTATGTTTGTCTGTCTGTGCTCATTATTTGAGTAGTGCGTGGTGTGGCATATGGGTGAGTGTGTAGATAGTGTGGTTTGCATGTGATGTGAGTGGGATAAATGTTCTGACTTGGTGTGTGTGTGGTCTATGGAGATGTGTTGAATATGTGGGTATAGCTGAGTGGTAGAGGTGTGGTGTGTGTGTAGTTCTTGAGTGGTGTACATGTGGTCTGTTTTGTGTGTTATATGTGTGGTTTGTGTGTGTTGGAGATGTGTTTTGTGTGGTGTATGTTTGGTGTTTGTGTAGTTTGTATGGGTGGGGTATCTGTGGTGTGTATATATCATATATGTGCAGTGTGTTTGTGGTACATGTGTTGTGTATGGATTATTTGTGTGATCTGTGCATGGTGTATGTGTGATGTGGTTTTGGGTGGTCTGTGTGGCCTGAGTGTGGTGTATCAAAGGTGTGTGTGTGCTCTGTGTGTGTGTGCATGTGCCTACTGTGTTTGCATGTGGTCCGTGTGTGGTGTGTTGCATGCATGGTGCACGTGGCATATTGTGGTTTGCATATGGTGTGTGTGTTGTGTGACCTGTTCTTTTTGTTGTTGAAGTGTGAGTCTCTGGCATGTATATGGCATGTGTTGTTAGGTGACCTGTGTGCACTTAGTACATGTCTGTAATGTGTGTTGTATGTATGGTGTGCATTATACTGTGTAAAGTATTTATGTGTATGTTGGTGTTTGTGTGGGTTTTGTGTGCTCATTTGGCCTATGTCTGGTGTGTGTGTGAGGCCAGTGTGTTGTGTTTCTGTGGTAAGTGTGTGGTGATGTAAGGAGTGGGTGAGTGGTAGAACTGTGGCATGTGGACGGTGTATGCGGGGTGGGTACGTGCTGTATGTGTGGTGAGACTTGGTGCAGCTGTAGTGTGTGTGAGGGGAGTATGTGGCATTTTTGTGTATAGGGATGTCCCGTGCCTTTGTGGTGGGTTCGTGTTTGGTATGTGTGTTGTGTGTTTGAGTGTGTGTTTTGTGTGTAATACGTGTAGTGCATGTATTGTATTGGGTAGTGTGCATGGTCTATATGATGTTTGTAGGGGTGTATGTGTGCGTGTGGTCTATGTGTTGTACGTGTCATGTGTCTTTTGTTTGTGATGTACATGTGGTAAATGGGTCAATTATGTGTGGCATGAATTTGTAGCCTGTGTGTTATACTCATGGTTTCAATGTGGGATGTGCGTCGTGTCTCTTTTTGTGTACTGTTTGTATGGTGTGTGGTGTGTGTTTGCGTTGTATGGGTGGCATGTGTTTTAGGTGTGATGTGTCTGTGTTGGAGATGTGCCCGTTTGGTGGCCTTTTGGAGTGTGTGTACTATGAGTGTTGTGTGTGGTGCTCATGTGTTTTCATGGTGCATGGGTGAGTGTGGTATGTGTGTGCTGCCAGTCTGTCTGTGATTGACAAGTGCTGGTGTTGTATGGGTGGTGTGATTATCATAGGTACTGTGTGTTCAGCTTCTGAGATTTCTTTGTGGTGTGGGTGTTTGGCATTTTTGTGGCATTTGTGGGGTTTCTGTGTGTGCAGTATGCATGTAATTGTGTGTGCATGTGTGATATCTGTGTGTGATTGTGTGTGCAGTATGTGTCATGTGTATTTCGTATTTGTGGTGTGCATGTCTGTAGGCATTGTTCGTGTGTTTGGCAGTGTGTGTGTGTTACATACACACTGTGTGGTATGAGGTGTATGTGTGATGTATTTGGGGGTAGTGGACTGGTGAACGTGTTGTTGAACGTGACTTGCGTGTGAGTTTCTGTAGGACAGGGGTGGCGTGCACCTTCTTATGTGTGTGTGTGTGTGTGTGTGTGTACCCAAAATGTTCTGTTTTAGTGACATATTTGCATTAAATATACTTGGCGCTCCTGGTGTGACTGTGCTGTATATGAGGTAAATGAAAAGTGTGTGTGTGGTGTGTGTGTGGCATGTATGTTTTTTGGGTGGGGTGTGTGTAGTACATGGGTGGCATACATTATGCATTTTGTGTGTGGGGTGTGTGTGTGTGTGTGTGTGTAGTTAACTTGGTGTGCGTTCTGTATGTCTAAATGTGTGCTACATTGTTGGGTGAGAGGCTTGGGTGTGGCACATTAGTGGTGTATGTTGTATATGTGCACAGTGTGTATGGAGACTGTGTGGTAATATGTGTCTATGTGTCTGTGGCATAGGTATGGTGTGTGGTGTGTACATATTGTGTGTTTTCAAGTGTGTGAAGGGTGAATGCAGTGCATATGTATGTGTTCTGTGTAGGAGTGGTATGTGTATGGTGTATGTCTCCTATGGGTGTGCTCTATTGAAGTGTGTAGGTGTTTGGCATATGGGTGCGGTGTGTGTGTGAGGTATTGGTACTGTCTCCAGGCTCTCTGTTGTGCGTAGTGATCCTGTGTAGTTTGTGCCATGGATATGTGATGGAAGTGTGCCTGGGCCTGCTTTTTGTGTGGTGTCTGTGGGGTATGCAATTGCATGTGGTACACGCAGGTGTGAGAGTGGCATGAGTGTGGTGATTGGACGGCTAATCATCAGTGCACTGACCACAGTCCTTTGAGCAGCAACTGTACAGGGACAGGAGGGCCATCCTCCTGGGGAGATAGCAGACACCAATTATGCTCAGTTACACAGAAACAACGTGAGAACTCATCAAAATCTTCGTGTGATGGCAGTGTGAGTGAGAGCTCTATCCCCCCTGAATGTGAGCCATGTCTTTACATAGTCAGAAATATGGAAGGCTATAGGAAGGCGTACTGAGAGGATCCATGTTTTACACCTCACACAGGAGAGTGGGAAAAGAAAACCCTGCCAGGGAGAGATCTCACTTTGTTTCATCTTGCCCCAGGAATGAGGCCAACTCCCACCCAAACCCTACAGTTTGGCCCACACACAAACAATATCTGCTGAGCCTCTTCAAACCCCCGAAGATTCCTGATGTCCCAAATGTTCTGAAACGAACATTTGAAGGGCCCCTGGCACAACAGCCCCACAGTCCTAAGATCTCTGCATGATCCCAACATTAGAGCGAGACTATCGCTCTAAGACACTGGCTCAGAGTGATCCCTTGGGTTCATCTAGTTTCAGGTAAAAAGAAAAGTGTAGGGCCCCCTGGTTGCCTGTGGGGGCTAAGAATCTGACTCTTGGTTGCAGCTGAGGTCAGGATCTCATGGGTTGTGAGATGAGACCGCATGTCCAACTCTGTGCTCAGCAGGGAGTCTACTTAAGCTCCTCTCATTCTGCCCCTCCCCCTAGCCATGTGTACTCTCCTCCCTCTCCTTCACATAAATCAGTAAATAAACCCCAAGGAAAGAATGAAAGGGTCAACCTGGATACACAATAGGTTAAAGTTCACGAGGAAAGATGAGAATGGCCTTCTGTGTGAATGGCACTGCACCATGCCCTGGCAATTGGGCCACCTCCAGAAGAGCTAACGCCTGTGAACTTGGGCAAAGAGAAATCTCCATTGTTTGCATATGAGGACCCCCGTGAGCAAGAGGCTGACATTCTCCCCTCAGAAAGACAGCGACAGCTTCTGGACTTGGCTTTTTCCCCTACCCATCTCATTGGTGGATAGAGATAGCAGAGGTACAACAGTACCATGTGGGTGCTTGCCACTGCTGCTCAAGCATTGAGAATGGGACCTTGGTGAAGTATGCCTCAAAAGGGAAGTTTCTGCACTAACCATGTCCTGGGGCATACTGCACATGCATGGCTTATCCACTCTTCATAATGAAGGCATCTTGATAAGCCAGGTGAGGGAAACAACCTGGTTATTGGGCATGATGATCACACCAGTCGGCCAAGCATGTGCTCAGGATCACGAATGCCATTGTTCTTTTGGGATGTCAGACACTAATTACTCTCCCTTACCACTGGAGCATAGTGGGAACTTGACACCAATCCTTGGGTGCTGGCTGCATGGAAGCTCCCTCACCTCCTGGATGGGAACAAGTCCTCATTAGAAATCATGCAAGAATATAGGGATGGCTACCAAAAGAGTCAAGATCTCTGTTTCAAGGAGGAAGGAGAAATATCAGGAAGATGCCCTTATGTCCATTTGCCCCAGAGATGAGGCCAGCTCTTTTCCCAAAAAGGGATGGCCCCGCCTACCCTCAAACACTCTCTGCTTGGCAGCGTCAAATGCCTTAGGCCTCACAATGTCCAGATAGTGCCGAAGCCAAATCACGAGTAGTCCAGTGGCCTCACCTCTCCCATGCTCACAAAAACATGACCAGTCTCCTGGGTTTCCTTTTTGTTGTTTATTTCAATTTCTATTTAAATCCTAGTTAGTTAACATTTGGCATTCTCTTCATTTCAGGAGTAAAATTTAGTGATTATTTGCTTACCTATAACACCTCAGTGTAGAAAAATACAGTTTCAATGAACATCTTCTTTCCTGAAGATGGAAGCACTTTGCAAAGTGTGTTTGATGGGATGAGGACATCTCAGAATCCACCCTGTAGAGAAATAATCTTTCCTCTACCATCCTTTGGGAAGACAGGAGTGTTTTTTGCACAATATGTGTGACACTACAAAGGTGACATATATTTGATTCTGGGAAACAAGTTCGTGCAGAATGGACCTTTCAAACAACATCCTGTATCTTGAGTGTGGACCCAAGATGTTGTTTACAAGTTCCATTTGAATGTGTGGCAGCAAAAGGAAGGGCCATCCACTTAACACTAAGAAGCAACAATGTAGAGTAACTTTGTTTCAGTGAGTGTCACCATTCCTGAAGGCAGAAACATTTTCAAAAGTGTGTGTGAAAGCATGAGGAACTTGTCATGGATTTCATGTTGAGGGAGAATCAAGTTTATTTAGGATGCACCTTTCAACTCCCATCTTTCATGAAGCTAGAAATGTTATGAATGTGTATGTGGAAGCATAAGTGCCATCTACTGAACTCTAAGAAACAGTACTGTGGAGAAACTTTCTTACAAGCACCACCTTCTTTGCAGATTTGAGAATCATTTTCCAAGTGTGTGTGTGAATGCACCAGGAAATGGCCACATGCATAGCTCTGAGAGAAGAGCCTGCAGAGAAGCATCTTCCCACTAAAAGGTTGAGGAATGATGGGAGGTGGGACAGAGGGAGAGTATGGATAAATCCTCCAATACTGTGGAGAAGCATGCATGGACAACTACAAGGGAGGATCCAATAACATGATTCCGAGGAACACCTGAACCGGGACAAAGTGAGGAGCTTAGCTCAGCAGATCAAACTATCATACTGGTTTCACACTAACCCTCCCCTATACTCGGGCCTCAGGACAGGTCTCTACATGGCCATCAAATAGACTCCCACCATCTCCCGGCCCAGAACTTCAACCTTAGTGCTGGCCTTGGAAGAAACGGTGTCCGAACCCTAGTTCTGAGGATGGAGATGATTTGGCTCCTAGACTGATGTCAAATGAATGAATAAGGAGCACTGAAGGAGACCGAGGCACTTGCAATGCCCGGATTGCAAACAAACAGGATTTGAGCCCCAAACCAGCAACTCAGCCCCACTGTGAACATCTCCACGAGGGGATCCCTGAAGACTGAGCCTCGCCGTAATAACATATCTCCACTCGGACCTCAGGTTAGGACTATGCACTGCCATCACTTGTGCCCCTAATCTCTTCATGATTCTATAACCCTAACAGCCCTGGATATTGCCCCGATCAGACCTGAATCTTACTTGAACTCAGTAGATTTTGAACTCCTATGTAATGCTAGGCTAATCAGGCAAGAACATAGGAGGAAACCATGTGGCTTGCAACCCCTGAGGATGTTGCTTGATATCGACCATATTTAGAGTGAAGTCCCTAAATCTCAAGAAGGCAAGGAGAATGTACCTGGGGCCAAATGGGAAGCCACATGCTCCTCTAATTCTAACCCTTTTCTCTGTCCTTGGGCACTTGCCCTCACTGCCATGAGACAAGTGCCTACCACCTCCCAGATTCTCACCCTCAGCTAGGCCTGGCTATGTTCCTTCCTGGGCTCAAATGCAATATCTGAGGAACAATGAGATTAGGGATACAAGACTGGTGTAGAACCACTCTTACAGGAATGCAGAAACAAACCAGGCCAAGTACCACTACCACAGCTGAGACAGTAGCATGAATCTAGCAGAAATCTGACCCCCTACCCTGCAGTGGGCTTAGGGCCTGAGTCCAAACGTTAATGCTGAGCTTCACCTGAATCCTCACCCTCAACTCAGGCCTCACAGCAGGTCTCCATACTGCCATTGGATAGACTCCTACCATCTCCTGGACCATAACCCTTAGTCTTGCTTTGCTGTGTCACTCTCTGGAACTTAAAAAATAAAAATCTGAAAACCAATGGTTTTGGGACATCTGAAAGATAGCAGACTACTGATGGAAGAAAGCAAAGGAAACTCTGTGTCTTGCAACACTGGTTTTTAGCAGGAGAGATGGATTCTAGTGAATATCAAATCCTTACCAACACCCTCAGCATCCCCATGAGGTCAGAACAGAAGCTAGAGCCTCACCGTAGTGTTAGTTATGAACATAAGCCCTCAGGGTAGGCCCCCACACTGTCATTATATAGGTTCCAACTGCCTCCATTCACTCATCCTAACCCTAGACCACCCTGTGGGGCTGAAAGCACCCAAACACTACTCTACTTCTGAGGTTATAATGGATTTGTGACACCTGGCTGATGTCAGACTACTCAGGCAAAAGCACAGAACCAAACATGCCACATGCAGTCCCCGGGTTCTGCCAGGAGAGCATGATTTTACTGAAACTTTACCATCACTATCAACATCCCACTGAAACTAAACTAGGAGCATAAGGGTCATCCTCAACTCAGTATCTGGTCACATCTTGCTGCCAGTGAATCAGCTCCAATCATCTCCTGAACTGGAACTGTTGTCTTAGGTGGCAATGACAGGGGCTGAGCTCAAAATCTGAATGCACCAGATTGGACCCCTGGCAAATGTAAGAATACTCAAGCAGTGGTACAGAAGGAGACTGTGCCACAGGCAATCCTCTGAATGGAGTGGGAGAGCAGGATTGTAGCCAAAATCGAACCCTAACCATGGTCCTCAGCAGCCCCTGAGGCCACACTGAAAGCCATAAACTCACCTTAACACCAGCCCTCAACCTAGCCCTCATGGCAGATATCTGCACTGTCATCACATAGGCCTCTAATATATCAGGCACAATCATCATAAACCTAAACAGGTCTGTGGGGCAGAAAGGGCCTGAATGCTAGGACTCAAGGCGCAAGGGATTGGACACAATTAAAACAGAAGTGTTTTGTGGAGATGTGTGGAGATGTAAGCAAATTGCCATATAAGAACACCGTCCTTGATTACCATCTTTCAGGAAGATAGAAGCATTTTCAAATTTCTGTAGAAGCATAATGAAAGTACCATAGATCTAATGCCAAGAAATGACATGGTATAGAGACCATCTTTCAACTAACATCTTTCATTAAGATAGAAACATTTACCAATGTAGGTGTGAAACCATAAGTAGAATTTACTTCTCTCTGAGAAAGAAAACTGTACAGCTACCTTCCTTCAACTGCATCTTCAGTCATAAAAATGGAAGCCTTTTGCAATGTACCTGTGGAAGCATGAGGAAAGTAGCATATACATGAGTCTAAATGAGAACGCCCTATAGAAACATCTTTAACTACAATCTTTCATAGAGATAGAAGCATTTTTAAATGTGTGTGTGAAAGCAAAGGGTGAAGGCCATAAAATGCACCCTACAAGAACACGTTATATAAAAAATCTCTTTTGACCAACATGATTGTTCATGAGGATAGAAGCTTTTTCATATGTATGCATGCAAACCTAAGGCAAGTACCATCTACTTAACTTTGAGAAAGAAGCCTGTGTAGATAGCCTCCTTCAAAAAATATATTCTTTCACGAAGATAGAGTGATTCTCCATGTGTGCATGGAAACATTAGAAAAGTGCCATACACTTACTCTGTCAAAGAGCAATGGATAGAAACCCTCTCTCAAGGAACATCTTCTTTCTTGACCATAAAAGTGTCTTCCAATGAACGTATGTGTAGAAGCTTAAGGAAAGTGCCATATGCTGAACTTTAAGAAAAAGCACAGTATAGAAACCATCTTTCAACTCACCTCTTCTGTCATGAAGATGGAAGCATTTGCAAAAGTGTGTGTGAATGCATAAAGAAAGTGCCATGTAGTGAATGCTAAAAAACTTTTGTTGTATAGATAGAATGCACCTTCAAACTAACATGTTGATTCATGAAGTATAAGCGTTTTCAAATACGTGGTTTGAAGCTTTAAAAAATGCCTTATACTTAACTCTAAGAAATGACACTTCAGAGAAACTGTCTTTCAATGAACTCTTCCTTTCCAGAAGATAAGAGTACTTTCAAAAGTGTGTCTGAAACATAAGTACAAGTGAAATAGTCTTAACTCGGAGGACCAAGTCTGTATAGAAGGAAAATTTGAATGAATATCTGGTTTCATGAAGATAGTAGAGTTTTCAGATGTATGTATGGAAGCATAAGAAAAGTGCCACAAATATAACTCTAAGAAACAACACAGGAGAGAAACAAAATTTCAACTAACATCATGTTTCCTGAAGGTGGAAGCATGTTCAAAAATGTGTGATGAGGGCGCCTGGGTAGCTCAGTGGGTTAAGCTGCTGTCATCAGCTCAGATCATGATCTCAGGGTCCTGAGATCGAGTCCCACATTGGGCTCTCTGCCCATCAGGGAGCCTGCTTCCCCCCTGCTCTCTGCCTGCCTCTCTGCCTCTCTTGCAATCTCTCTCTGTCCAATAAGTAAATAAAATCTTTTTTAAAAATGTGTGAAGAACCATGAGAGACTGTGGACTCTGAGAAACAATCTGAGGGTTTAGGAGGGGAGAGGGGTGGGAGGTTGGGTGAACCTGGTGGTAGTTGTTATGTAGGGCACGTATTGCATGGAGCACTGGGTGTGGTGCATAAACAATGAATTCTGGAACACTGAAGAGAAATTTAAAAAAATAAATAAATAATTTTAAAACAGTGTGTGTGAAAGAAGAAAGATACTGTCATGTACTTACCTCTGAGAAACAAGTCTGTGTTGAACACGTCCTTCCACTAAAATCTTATTTCATGATGATATAAACTATTTCAAATATAAATATGGATGCTCAAAGCACAATAAACATTATGAAACAGCACTGTAGGGAAAAAACAGATTCAATTAATATCTTTTTTCCTGAAGCTGGAAGCACTTCCAAAAGGTTGTGTGGTAGAAATTGCCACATATGTAACACTCTTGAGAGAAGCAACTCTATAGAGAAACCATACTTCCACTACCATCTTTCAGGTAGACGGGAGTGTTTTCAAAGTTGTGTGTGAAAGCACAAGTAAAGTGACATATACTTAACTCTGAGAAGCAAGTTCATGCAGAATGGGACTTTCAACCAACTTCTTTTATCAGGAAGACAGACACGTTTTCAAATGTACACATGAAAGTGAAATGAAGTGCCATTAGAAACTGTTTCAACTAATATCATCATTCCTGAAGACAGAAGGATTTTCAAATGTGTGTGTGTGAAAGAATGAGGAACATATAATATACTTCACTCAGGGAGGAACAAATCTCTTTAGAATGCCCCTTTCAACTCACATCTTGTTTCATGAAGATAAAAATGTTATCAATGTATGTGTGAAAGTGGAAGTGCCATCCACTGAGCTCTAAAAAACAACATGTGGAGAAACTGTCATTCAACCAGCATCATCTTTGCAGAAGAGACAAGCATTTTCCAAAGTGTGTGTGAATGCATAAGAATATGGTCATACACGTAATTCTGAGAAAGGAGCCTGTGTAGAAGGTATCTTACCACTAAAAGGCTGAGGGATGAAGGGAGAGGTGACAAAAGAACAGTGCCGGACAAATCCTCCAAAAATTCTAAGTGAAATACATTAAGAAGAGAAAGAAAATATCATATGGTTTTGTTCATATGTGAAAAATAAAGAATAGTTCAGAAGACAATAGGGGAAGGGTGGAAAAACTGAATGGGAAAAAATCAGAGAGGGAGACAAACTATGAGAGACTCTTGACTCTGGGAAACATACTGAAGGTTAAAGAAGGCAGGAGGGTGGGGGTATGGGTAACTGAGTGATGGGTATGAAGGAGGGTGTGTGGTATGATGAGCACTGGGTATTTTATACAACTAATGGATCATTGACCACTACATAAAAAATAATGATGTACTGTATATTGGCTTAGTTAAACATAATAAAAAAGGAAAAATCACTCTATTGAAGCCATCTTTCAGTTAAAATCTTCCTTTGTATAGATACAAGCATTTTCAATAATATCTGTGGAAGCATAAGAAATGTGTCATAGACTTAACTCTGTGAAACAAATCTGTGTAGAATACCTCTTTCAACTAATCATGTTTCATGAAGATAGAAGCATTTTCAAATATGATTGGAATCATAAGGAATTGCCATATCCTTAACTCTAAGAAAAAACAGTGTATAGAAAACTTCTTTCTTTTTTAAAATTTTGTTATGTTAGTCACCATAAAAAACAAGAATAGTTTTTGATGCAGTGTTCCAAAATAGAAATCTTTGAACTAACATTTTCTTTCCTGATTATGGAGACATTGTCAAAAGTGTGTTTGAAAGCTTAAGGAAAGTGCCATATCCTTAAGTCAGGGGATTAAGTCAGTGTAGGATGCATTTTTAACTAACATCTTGTTTCATGATGATAAGAGCACTTTCCAAATTTATGTGTGGAAGCCTAAGGAACATGTCATATAACAAATAACTCTAAAAATAACACTGGAGATGGAAGACATGTATTGTGTGGAGCACTGGGTGTGGTGCATAAACAATGAATTTTAGAACATTGAAAAGAATGAAAAAAATAAAAATAGATAAATAAATAAAATGAAAATAACACTGCAGAAACTGTTTCAACTAATGTTTTCTTCCCTGAAGATAGAAGAATTTTCAAAATCTGTGTGGGAGGCAAGAGGGCAGAGATGTAGAGGACCTTGTTTCAACTGGTCCCCTGCATTTAGCTGAATATCTATCAAACCACTAGGAACACCCACCAAATCATCCTGAGATGTAGGATATATCTTGATTTCTACAAGCAGAGAATGGACTGCCTTTTGCAATATAGGAAGTACAGAATCATAAATCTCCAGGGAGATATTGGAAGATAGACAGTAGAGGGAGCCTTTATAAGTTGCCTCCTGGAAAGTGATATAACACCAGAGCACAAGATCAGAACCTTTAAAAATCTTCTATAGTGGGAGACATCCCTCTATGAAAGGAGGTCTGGAAATTAAAGGCAGAATTATAGGTGGGGTATTGTGGTCTCAGGATCCAAGTGGTTACAGATTGAACAGGGGTGCCTAAACCAACAGAGTGCCTGAACAGTGGACTCAGGAAGCAGGTTATGGTCAGGGAGCCCAGGAGAGTAATCTCAGCTTATGTCACATGAATCAGGTTTGTTGGTAATCACTCTTTTCCTGATCAGTCTAAAAAGAACTGAAACATGGGGTCCATTTATAATCTCCTGAGAGAGATGAAACAGCTGTGCCCACAACTAGGCAAAAGCTTGCAGGATGGTAGCGGCTCAGAAAAGACATTAGGGTGTACCCAGACATAATCCAAGAGCTTTGGTTGTGCATGCCAACCCATGGCCACTTGCAGTTTTAGAGTAAAGCAGGGCAGTCGTGCTCCCAGGTCCCTGGGACTACCTTTGAGAGAGTTGCAGTGGGTGTATGCCACAGGATATTGTGGGTTTGGGCACATAAAGAAGTGAAGGCTGTCCCAGCAGGTTTATTAGAGTGGGAAGATGGCATTCTTTCTGCTCTGGGCCAGAGATTTGGGGATGGCCATTTTTGTTCTGATTCTCTGAAGAGGTGTGAAAAACCTCCAGGGAAAAAAAGCCACACAGAGGACTGGTTTTCACTGAGCCCATCCCTGTGTCAGGGGGTGGGACAACTCCACCCAGGCAGGGATACCTGAGAAAACAGCACAGCAGGCCCCTCCCACAGAAGATAGTCTGGAAAAACAGGTGAACAACAAGCTTATGGATCCCACGAGACTGTAAAATTCCAATGCCAGGGGAAAATAATATATTGAACTCCAGGTGTCGCCTCACAAGTCATTTCTTTTTTTCAGATAAAATTCTTTTCTTTTTTTCCTCCTTATGCTTCTTATCTCCAGATAAGAAGCATAAGGAGGAAAATTTTATTTCTTCGTATATTCTTATTCTCCAGATAAGAAGCATAAGGAAGAAAATTTTATTTCTTCGTATATTCTTCCCATTTCAGCTTGATGCTTATTATACCAACTTATATCTGATAGCCACTTTTTAACTTGTGCTTTTGCTTGTATATTACTTGTATTCACATCTATATCTTATAGATATATACTTCATTTTAGTGCTTTCCTCACTCTATTCAAACATATAGTACATACCTTGTAATTTGGGGATGTAATATCTTCTAACACAGAGACCAAAATCCACTTAGGAACAATTGGATCACCCTGTTTTGTCCACGTGTGAGATTATAGTCTCTTCTCCTTTCCCCTTTTTCAAAATATTTTTATTTTATTCTTATGTTTCATTGTGGCTTTGTTTGATTTTCTGTGGTGCCTCCCAAACACTGTGGATTATTCTAAGGTACATCTTGCTTGGGTCATGGCTGATATATTGGACTCTGTTCATTCACCCACCCATCATTCTCTGGACAGAATGACTAGAAGGAGGCACTCCAAAGAAAAAAAAAAAGACCAGAGGCACTGTTCTCTGCCACAGAGCTAATTTGATATGGATATAAGGAATAACTCGGAGATAGAATTCAGGATAGCAATAATAAAGGTAATAGGCTAGCAAAAAGCATAATTGACAATACAGAATCTCTAAGTGAAGAATCAGGCCGAATTTTTAAAAATGCCATGAATGAGAAGTGGTGTAAACTGGATTCTCTAACAGCTAGGGTAAATGAGGCAGAAGAGAGAATAAGTGATGTAGAGGATAAGCTGATGGAAAGGAAAGAAATTGAAAAAAAAAAAGAGGGAAAAACAACTAATGGCCCATGGGGCGGGGGAAAGGCTTGGAGAGATTAATGATGCCATGAAACATTCCAATGTCGAAATTATTAGGATCCCTGAGAGGGCAGAGATAGAGAGAGAGAGAGCTAGAAGGTATATTTGAGAAAAATCTTAGCTGAGAACTTCCCTAATCTGGGGAAGGAAAAAGGCATGTGAGTCCAAGAGGCAGAGAAGGACCCCTCCCAAAATCAATAAAAATAGATCAACACCCTTACATGTAATAGTGAAGCTTGCAAATCTTAGAGACAAAGAAACTGTCCTGAGAGAGGCTAGGGAGAAGACATTCTTTACATAACGAGGGGGGAACATTGGAATAATATCAGACTTATCTCCAAATACTTGGCAGGCCACAAAGGGCTTGCAAGACAAATTTAGTGTACTATATGAGAAGAACATGCAGGCAAGAATATTTCATCCAGCAAGGCCATTGTTCAGAATGGATGGAGAGATAAAAATTTTCCAGGAGAGGCAGAATCTGAAAGGTTATGTGACCACCAAACCAGCCCTGCAAACCAGACCACCAAACCAGCCCCCCAGTATTAGGGGGATTCTTTACACAAAGAGACTAAAAGAGTAACAGACCAGAAAGAAACAGAGGCAAACTACGGAAACCAAGACTTTACAATACAATGATACTAAATTCATATCTTTCAATAATAACTCTGAATGTAAATGGGCAGTATGCTGCAATCAAAAGACAAACAGTATCAGATTGGATAAAAAAAGCAGGGTGCATCCTTTTAGACCCTATAACTCGTAGACCCTACAACGTGTACATCTTTGTAGATCCTTGCTTTCAACAAGAGAAAATTTTTAAACTTAAACACACCTCCAGATTTATAGTGAGGGCATGGAGAACAACTTACTATGCTAATGGCTTTAAAAGAAAACTGGTATAGCAATCCTTATTGCTGACTCCATTATCCAGACAAATTGGATTTTAAACCAAAGAGTGTAGTAAGAGATGCAGAGAGATACTCTATCACGTGGCCATAGTAAATAAATATATTGATAATAATACATGAATAGCAGACTTCAACATCACACTCACAGTAATGGACAGATCATTTTAGCAGAAGATCAACAAAGAAACAAAGGCTTTGAATGACACACTGGCCCAGATGGACTTTGCAGATATATACAGAACCTTGAACCCTAAAACAACAGAATACTCATTCTTCTTGAGAGCATGTGGAACTTTCTCCATGACAGTTGACATACTGGGTCACAAATCAGGTCTTAACCAATACCAAAAGATTGAGATGATCACTGCATTTAAAAAAAAAAAAAAACCACAATGCTTTGAAACAGGGATTCAATCATTTGGAAGGTATTCGAATGCTTGGAGGTTAAAGAACATCCTGCTAAAGAATGAATGGGTCAACCAAGATATTAAAGAATTTAAACAATGCATCAAAACCAACAGAAATGAAAACACATCAGTTCAAAACCTATGGGATATTGCAAAGACAATCCTAAAATGGAAGTACATAGCCATCCAAGCCTCCTTCAAAAAATTAGAAAAATCCCAAATGCATCATAAGGACCTGGAGAAGGAACAGAAAATAACACCTAAACCAAACAGGAGATAAGAAATGATAAATATTAGGACAGAAACTGATGAAATAAAAACCAGAAGAAGAGTAAAACAGATCAATGAAAGGAGAAGCTGGTTCTTGGAAAGAATTATTAAGATCAATAAACCTCTGCTCAGACTCATCCAAAATAAAAGAGAAAGAACCCCAATTCATAAAATCATGAATGATAAGGGAGAGATCACGACTAATACCAAGAGATCATGACTGAATACCAATATCAACAGCTATATGCCAAACAAATTAGGCAATCTGGAAGAAATAGTTGCTTTCCTGGAGCACAACTCCCAACACTAAAACAGAAAAAAATAGACAACCTGAAAAGAACCATAACCAGCAAGAAAATTGAAGAAGTAATGAAAAAAAGTCTCCCGAAAAACAGTCTAAGGCCAAATGGCCAAGGCCAGATGGGTTCCTAGGGGAATTTTACCAGACATTTTACCAGACATTCTACTAAAAATGTTTCAAAAAATAGAAATGGAAGGAAAACTTCCAAACTCATTTTATGAGGCCAGCATTACCCTGATCTCAAAACTGGACAAAGACCCTATCAGAGAAGAATTTCAGGCCAGTGTCCCTGATGAACATGGATGCCAAAATACTCAACAAGATCCTAGCTAATAGTATCCAACAGTGCATTAAAAGGATTATTCAGTTTGACCAAGTGGAATTTATTCCTGGGATGCAAGGGTGGTTCAACATTTGCAAATTAATCCATGTGATAGAGCACATTAGTAAAAGAAAGGGCAAGAACCATATGATCCTCTCAATGGATGAAGAAAAAGCATTTGACAAAATAAGCATTCTTTCTTGATTAATACTCTTCAAAGCACAGGAATAGAATGAACATATGTCAACATCATAAAAACCATTTACAAAAAGCCCACAGTGAATATCATCCTCAATGGGGGAAAACTGAAAGCTTTTCTCTTAATTTTGGGAACAAGACAGGGATGTCCACTCTCACCACTATTGTACCACATAGCACTAGAAGTCCTAGCTTTAACAGACAACAAAAACAAATAAAATGCATTCATGTTGCTAATGAAGAAGTCAAACTCTCATTCTTCACAGATGACATAGTACTTCGTGTTAAACCAAAAGAGTCTCTACTCCATAATTGCTAGAACTTGTACAACAATTTATCAATGTGACAGGACACAAAAATCAATGCACAGAAATCAGTTGCATTTCTATACAAGAAAAATGTGACTGAAGAAAGAAATTAAGGAATCAATCCCATTTACAATTACACCAAAAGCCAAAACATACCTAGGAACAAATCTAACCAAAAAGGTAAAGGATCTGTATTAGAAGCTACATAAAGCTTATGAAAGAATTTGAGGAAGACACAAAGAAATGGAAAAACATTCCATGGTCATGGGTTGGAAGAATAAACATGAAAGTGTCTTTGCTGCCCAGAGCAACCTATACATTCAATGCAATCGCTATTGAAATACCATCAACATTGTTCACAGAGCTGGGACAAACAGTCCTAAAATCTATATGGAAACATAAAAGACCCTGAATCTCCAGGGAAATGTTGAAAATGAAAACTAAACCTGGGGACATCCGAATGTCTGACTTCAAGCTATATAACACAGCTATGATCATTAAGACAGCGGGGTACTGGAAAAGAAACAGACAGGTAGTCAATGGAACAGAATAGAGAACCCAGAAATGGACCCTCAACTCTAGTCAACTAATGTTTAACAAAGCAGGAAGGAATATCAAATGGAAAAAGACAGTCTCTTCGATAAATGATGCTGGGAAAATTGGACAGTCACATGGAGAAGAATGAAACTTGGCCATTCTTTTACAACACACACAAAGATAAACTCAAAAGAGATGAACGCCCTCAATGTCAGAGAGGAATCAATCAAAATCCTAGAGGAAAAAAATAGGCAGCTTCTTTGACCTTGGCCATAGCAACCTCTTGCAAGACAGGTCTCTAAAGGCAAGGGAAACAAAAGAAAAATAAACCATAGGTACTTCATCAAGATAAAAGGTGTCATGCATGGCAAAGGAGTCAGTCAACAAAACTAAAAGGCACCCCACAGAATGGGACAAGATATTTGCAAACGGCATTATGGATGAAGGGCTTGTATCAATGATGTATAAATAACTTATCAAACTCAACACCTAAAAACCAAATAGAGTCAAGAAATGGGCCAAAGGTATGAACAGACACTTCTCCAAAGAAGACATACAATTGGCCAATAGACATATGAAAAAATGCTCCACATCAGTTGCCATCAGAGAAATACAAATCAAAACCACAAGGAAATACTACTTGACCAATCGAATGGCTAAAATTAACAAGACAGGGAATAACAATGTTGGTGAGGATGTGTGGGAATGCAAGCTGGTATTGCCCCTCTGGAAAATGGTTCGGAAGTTCCTCAGGATGTTAAAAATAGAGCTGACTTACAACCCAGCAATAGCACTATTGTGTATTTGCCCCAAAGATACAGATGTTGTGAAAAGAAGGGGCACATGCACCCAATATTTGTAGAAGAAATGTCCACAATAGCCAAACTGTGGAAGGAGCTGAGATGTAACATCATACACTTCTGGATCTCTATGGGGGCAGAAGGCATCACTGGAGAGTTAACATGGAGTGGGAACACTCGGACTGATATCAGAGGATAAACAGAAGAGGGAGAGAGCCACCAGAAGCAACCCACTGGAAGTAATACTCCAATATGAAAATGTCCTGTGATTGGGGACCAACATTAACTTGGGGTCTGGTTAAAATTACTCAAAAATAGCAAAAGATCCTAAGGGGCTACTGGTGAAATTAGGTGGTCATAGGTATGGGCCTAAGCCCACGGTCCCAGGACAGTCACCGCCAGTAACCCATGCCATAGAGAGCCCAGCAGGGGCTCCAGTTCTTGGTACCTGAGCCTGTGGCTTTCCGCTGCTTGCACCACTGCTCAGGCTGGGTGCACTCCCACCCTCACCTGAGAAAGCCCGATGTGAGTGCCGGCTGGCGGTCTATAGGCCTGGAGCCTTCCATGACCTGCATGACTATGGAGTCTGAGCACACCCAGATCACGCCTGAGAGAACCCAGCGCAGACTGCTGTCAGGGTCACTTGGCCCAAAGCCTTCCGTGATCTGTGCAGCCACCAGGTGCAAGTGTACCCCATGTGGGTCCAGAATCCAGACAGCAGTCACGGCAATGGCAACCACCAGAATCAGGCTCCCTGGACCAATATTCTTGCGGCTTTAGTGGCACAGGAGAGCAGAGACAAGCGGGGGCCTCAGATGATCACTTGGGACAGTGGCTGGGGGTGCACACCATCCGTGGGATGGTTCAGCAGAGTTTGCAGAGGGAGAATCTGTGTGCTCTGGATCACCCAGAGGGGAACAGTCTGAGGCTTCTCGCTGAGGCGGAGGTCTAGGTGTGGACAGTTTACTTTCCATTAAACCTCCGAGAAGCCACAAAAAAACCTTCAAAGAACAAAAACCTCCAGAGAACAAAAGCCTGAAAAACCAGTTTCCCCAGAGCCCAGCCCCTTAAAAGGGGAAGGGCAACTCAGCCCAAGCAAGACTGATGGAAAAACAATGCAGCAGGCCCCTTCTCCAGAAGATAAGCCAAAAGTACAAGAGGGAAACCACCACAGGGTCCGCATAAAAATGTAAAACCCCAACATCAGGGGAAAACAATATATTAAGCTACCAGTATTGCCCCCAAACCTGTATTTTTCATAGATACAACTTTTCTTTCTTTCTTTTTTAAAATTTGTTCTCACGACTCTTGTTCTTTTCATTTTTAACCTACTCACCAACATATTCCATAATAACTTTTTTTAAAATTTATTTGACAGATAGAAATCACAAGTATGCAGAGAGGAAGGTACAGAGAGAGGGGGAGGCAGGCTCCCTGCCGAGCAGAGAGTCTGATGCGGGGCTCGATCCCAGGACCCTGGGATCATGACCTGGGCGAAGGCAGAGGCTTAACCCACTGAGCCACCCAGGCGCCCCCATAATAACTTTTTAACTTGAACTTTTTTCACACATATACCTGTGTTTCTTTCTTTCTTTTAAAAAAAAATATGCAGAGAGGTATAAGCTTCAAGGTTATCCTTTTTCCTTATTCTATAGTACTCTTATGTATAAATTTCCCTGTATCTCTGGAAAGTTGAGTCCTTTAACAAAGATAACGAGATACACCCAGGAAGAACTGAAGTAACTTTCCTTGGCAACATCAAGAGCTTATAATCACCTTCCATCTTAGTCTTTTGTCAGTGTTTCTGTGTATTTGTTTTTGTTCTGGTGCTATATAAATCTTAATCTTGGGTTCATTTTGGCAGGGTTTTTCTTATCTTTTACTTTTGTTGGTCTTTTCATTTTTCAACCTTGTTCTTATACTTCATAAATCTTTCTTTTAGTGCTCACATTGGCGAGTTTCCAATTTTTTTCTCTTTCTCTCTCTTTTTTCTTTCTTTTTGGTGGCGACTTGGAGAGATTGCTCCAAAACTTTCTAGGGTGCACCTTGCCTAGATCATGGTTGATATACTCAGCTATACATCCCCTCAAGCACCTTTCACCAGAAGAAGTAGGAGGAGGAACACCCAACAGAGGAAAATTTCAGAGACTGCCCTCTGCCACAGAACTAGTGAATATGTACATAAACAGTATGTCAGAAAGGGAATTCAGGATAACAATTATCCAGGCAATGGCTGGGTTGGAGAAGACATTGGTGGCCACATAGAAACTCTAAGGGCAGAGGTGATGGCTGATCTGGCAGTACTAAAAAATGCTATCAATGAGTTCCAATCTAATCTAAATACTCTAACAGCTAGGGTAAGCAAGACAGAAGATCGAATTATTGATCTAGAAGAAAAACTGATAGAAAAAGAATCAATAGGAGGCCTGAAACAAACAGGTTAGAAGCCATGAAAACAGAATCTCAGGGAGAAAAAAATGATGCCATTAACTATTCCAACATCAGAATTATTGGGATCCCTGAGGGGGTGGAGAAAGAGAGAAGACTAGAAGATATAGTTGAACAAATTCTGGATGAAAATTTCCCCAATCTGGGGAATGGGACAAGGTTTCATGTCCTAGAAACAGAAAGGGTACACCCCCAAGATCAATGAGTCTTGAAAGACATCCAGATACTTAATTGTGAAATTCATGAATCATAATTTCAGACAGGAGGTCTTAAGGGTAGTAAGGGACAAGATACT
Source organism: Taxidea taxus jeffersonii (assembly GCA_003697995.1). NCBI lineage: Eukaryota > Metazoa > Chordata > Mammalia > Carnivora > Mustelidae > Taxidea > Taxidea taxus. The sequence goes on along the minus strand of RCUC01001673.1, from coordinate 24,073 downwards.
CCTTACATACAGAGAAAGGACCATCAGAATAATGTCAGACCTGCCCACAGAAAACTTGTAAGCCAGAAAGGGCTGGCAAGACATATTCAGGGCACTAAATGAGAAGAACTTGCAGCCAGGAATACCGTATCCAGCAAGGCAGACATTCAAAATGGGTGGAGGGATAAGGAGCTTCCAAGACCACCATGATTTAAGACTATGTAACCACCAAGCTGTCACTATAAGAAATATTAAGGGGGGTGGTATAAAAGAAGAAAGAATCCAAGAGTGACGTAGAACAGAAATTTACAGAGACAATCTATGGAAACAAGGGCTTCACAGGCAACATGATGACATTAAAAAGTTATCTTTAAGTAATCACTCAATGTGAATGACCTAAATGTTCCCATAAAATGGCACAGGGTTGCAAACTGGATGAAAATGACAGGACCTGTCCATATGCTGTTTACAAGAGACAAATTTGGAAACTAAAGATACATTGAGACTGAAAGTGAAGGGATGGAGAAACATCTCTCATGCCAGTGGGCCTCAAAAGAATGCAGAGGTAGAGATTCTTATATTGGATAAATCAGATTTTAAGCTAAAGACTAGTCAGAGATATAGAAAGACACTACCTCGTTCTTAAAGAATGAAGACCTAACAACTGTAGATTGTTAGGAGCAGCCTACAACATAGGCCAACTGTTAATCAAAATAAAGAGGCATATTGATAAGAATACACTAATTATAGGGGATCTTAACATGCCCTTGGTAATAGATCATCCAAACAGAAAATCAACAAAGAAACATGAGCTTTGAAGGACACATTGGACCAGATGGACCAAACAAGTGTAAATAAGCCCCAACTTGGGAGCACCCAAATATATAAATCAATTAATAACACCATAAAGAAACTCACTGATAATAATACAATAATAGTAGGAGACTTAGTGTCCACTTACATCAATGGATACATCATCTAAGCAGAAGATCAACAAGGAAACAATGACTTTGAATGACACACTGAAACATAGGGACTTAACAGATATATTCAGAGCATTGCATCCTAAAGCAGCAGAATACACATTCTTCTTGAGTGCACATAGGATATCCTCCAGAATAGATCGCATACTGGCTCATGAATCAGCCCTCAAGAAGTATAAAAAGATTGAGATTACACCATGTATATTTTCAGACCACAATGCTATGAAATTTGAAGTCAACCACAAGAAAAAATTTGGAAAAAACATAAATACACGGAGTTTAAGAACATCCTACTAAAGAATGAATGGGTCAACCAGGATATTAAGGAATAAATAAAAAAGAACATGAAAGCAAATGAAAATGAAAACAAAACAGTCCAAAACGTTTGGGGTTTTAGCAAATGTGGTCCTAAAAAGGAATCATATAGCAATACAGGCCTTCTGTAAGAAACAAGAGAAGTCTCAAATATGCAACTTAACCTTACACGTAATAGAGTTAGAAAACAAACAGCAAGCAAAATCTAAATCCAGCAGAAGGGGAATAATAAAGATTAGAGTAGAAATAAAGGGCATAAAAACATAAAAATACAAAACTGATTAACAAAACTAAGAGTTGGTTCTACAAAAGAATCAATAAAATTGATAAATCCCTAGAGAGATTTATCAAAAAGAAAAAAGACGCTAATAGACACAAATCATGAATAAAGTAGGAGAGAATACAAACAATACCCTAGAATTACAATTATATGAAAATGCTTTGCAAAATTATAGGCCAAAAATTTGGGCAGTGGAAGAAATGGACAAATTCTCAGAAACCTACAAATTACCAAAACTGATACAAGAAGTAGAAGATTTGAACAGATCCATTACCAGCAAAGAAATTGAATCAATAATGAAAAATCTCCAACAAATAAAAGTTCTGGGCTGGAAAACAGTATAGAGATTTCTCAGAAAGTTAAAAATAGAACTATTGTTTGACCTAGCAATTTCATGTCTAGGTATTTACCTAAAGGATACAAAAATAGTGATTCAAAGGGGTACATGCAACCCAATGTTTATAGCAACAATGTCCACAATAACTAAAATATGGAAAGGGTTCAGATGTCCATTGACTGATGAATGGATATAGAATATGTGGTATAGAGAGAATGTGGTAGAGGAGTAAGAAAGCCTATTTCAACCCATCTCTTAAATTGAGCTAGATATCTACTGCAGCAATCTGAACACACATGAAATCTGCCTGAGATAGAAGATTACACCCTTCTGGATCTCTACGGGGGCAGAGGTTCCTCAGTGGAGAGGCACAGAGGAATTGGGAGTACATGGACAGATATCAGAGGATGAACATAATGGGGAGGGCCACTGAAGCAAACCATTGGGAAGTATTATTCCAATGTGGAAGTGCCCTGTGTTTGGGGACCAGCAATGGCTTGGAGACCAGAGGCTGTTAGACGGGAAATGACTGATAACAACACTCAAACAGAATGAAGGATTTAAAGGATAATTGCTGGGACTGGGTGACCACAGATGCGGACCAAAGCCCATGATCCCAGGATGGCCACATTCGCCGCCTGCCTGTGCCTGAGAGGGCCAAGCTCAGGTTGGAGCCAGCTGTCCCTGGGGCTGATGGCTGCTATGGTCACCACAGCCACATCCACTTATTCAACTGTCACCAGGTCTGAGGGCACTCAGCATGGGTTCGAGTCAGCGGTCCCAGGAAGAATAGCCACTGGGACCAGGCTCGCCATGACAAGTAACAATTGCAGTTTTGGTGGCACAGGGGTACAGAGGCAAGTGGGGGCCTCAGGTGACCACTGAGGCAGTGGCTGCTGGTGTGCATCACCTGTGGGAGGTTGTGGTGTTCAATGGAGTTTGCAGAGGGGGAATCTGTGTGTTCTGGACCATTGAAAGTCTGTGGGTTCTCACTGAGCTGGAGGTCTGGGTATAGTTTACTTTGCTCTGACCCTCCGAAAAGTTGCAAAAAGCCACCACAGAACAAAAAATTACAGGGAACGAAAGGTAAAACAAAACAAAACAAAACAAAAAAAACAGGTTCTGTGGAGCCCAGCCCCTTGAGAGGGGACAAGGCAACTCCACCCAAGCAGGATCTACTGAGAAACAATGTGGCAAGCCCCTCCCCCAGAAGACAAGCTGAAAGAACAAGAGGACACCAACCACAAGGTCCTCATAGAACTCTTAAACCCCAACACTAAGGAAAGCAATATATTAAGTTCCCAGGATTGCCTCTCAGCCTGTATATTACTTAGATACAATTTTTTTCTCTCTCCCTCTTTTTCATTCTTTCTCATGATTCTTGTGCTTTTATTTTTTTACCTACTTACTATTTTAACTCCATGTTTAATATATCATATTCCATATTAACTTTTTTTCTTTTCTTAAATTTTTTAAATTTAATTTCTTTTCAGTGTAACAGAATTCATTGTTTAAGCACCACACCAGTGCTCCATGCAATACATGTCCTCCATAATAGCCACCACCAGGCTCACCCACCTTCCCATCCCTTGCCCCTTCAAAACCCTCAGATTGTTTTTCAGAGTCCATAGTCCCTCATGGTTCCCTCATAGTAGTGTAATTGCAGGATCATAGGGAAGCTCTATTTAATTTCTTTAGGAATCTCCACACTGTTTTCCAAGGTGAGGGCACCAACTAGCATTCCCACCAAGAGTGTAAGAGGGCGCCCCTTGCTCCACATCCTCTACAACACACATTGTTCACTGTCTTGTTAATTTTGGCCATTCTAACTTGTGTGAGGTGGTATCTCAATGTGGTTTAGAGTTGAATCTCCCTGATGGCTAGTGATGATGAACATTTTTTCATGTGTCTGATAGCCATTTGTAAGTTCATTGGAGAAGGTCTGTTCATGTCTTCTGCCCATTTTCTAAGTTATCTTCTTGTGTGTGTGTTGAGTTTGAGGAGTTCTTTATAGATCCTGGATATCAGCCCTTTGCATTGTCATTTGCAAATATCTTCTCCCATTCAGTGGGTTGCCTCTTTGGTTGGTTCACTGTTTCCTTTGCTGTGCAGAAGTTTTGATCTTGATGAAGTCCCCAAAATTTATTTTCTGTTTTGTTTCCTTTGCCTTTGGAGACATATCTTGAAAGAAGTTGTGGCTGATATCAAAAGAAGTTACTGCCTATGTTCTCCTCTATGATTGGGATGGATTCCTGCCTCACGTTGAGGTCTTTTATCCATTTCAAGTTGATCTTTGTGTATGGTGTAAGACAATGGTCAAGTTCCATTCTTCTACATCTACCTGTCCAATTTTCCCAGCACCATTGATTGAAAAGACTCTCTTTTATCCACTATATATTTTTTCCGGCTTCATCAAAGATTATTTGACCATAGAGTTAAGGGTCCCTATCTGGGCTCTCTACTCTGTTCCCTGGTCTATGTGTCTGTTTTCATGCCAGTACCATGCTGTGTTGGTGATCACAGCTTTGTAGTAAAGCTTCAAATCAGGCAACGTGATGCCCCCAGTTTTGTTTTTCTTTTTCAACATTTACTTAGCAATTCAGGGTCTCTTCAGATTCCATACAAATTTTAGGCTTGTCTGCTGCAGCTCTTTGAAAAATGTCAGTGGAATTTTGATTGGAATGGCATTGAAAGTACAGATTGCTCTAGGCAGTATAGACATTTTAGCAGTATTAATTCTTCTGATACAGAAGCATGGAATGGTCTTCCATCTTTTTGTGTGTTCTTCAATTTCTTTCATGAGTGTTCTGTAGTTCCTCAAGTACAGATCCTTTACCTCTTTGGTTAGGTTTATTCTCAGGTATCTTATGGTTCTTGGTGCTATAGTAAATGGAATTGATTCTCAAATTTCCCTTTCTGTATTTTCATTGTTAATGTTTAAGGAAGCAACTGATTTCTGTCCATTGACTTTGTATCCTACCACATTACTGAATTGCTGTATGAGTTCTAGCCGTTTGGGGATGGAGTCTTTTGGGTTTTCCATGCAAAGGATCATGTCATCTGCGAAGAGATAGAGTTTGACTTCTTCATTGCCAATTTGAATACCTTTTATTTCTCTTCATTGTCTGATTGCTGTTGCTAGGACTTTGAATACTATATTCAACAAGAGTGGTGAGAGTGGGCATCCTTGTCATGTTCCTGATCTCAACAGGAAGGCTGTGAGCTTTTTCCTATTGAAGATGATACTTTCTGTGGGTTTTTCATAGATAGATTTGATGAAGTTAAGGAATGTTCCCTCTATTCCTATATCTTGAAGCATTTTAATCAGGAACAGATACTGGATTTTGTCAAATGCGTTTTCTGCAACAATTGATAGGACCATGTGGTTCTTCTCTCTTCTCTTACTGATTTATTCTATCATATTGATTTGTGAATGTTGAGCCATCCTTGCAGCCCAGGGATGAATACCACCTGGTCATGGTGGATAATATTTAATGTGCTGTTGGATCCTATTTGCTAGGATCTTGTTGAGAATCTTACCATCTGATACCTAGTAACAAGATTGAAGCAGTGATCAAAAACCTCCCAGAAAACAAGAGCCCAGGACCTGATGGATTCCCTGGGAAACTCTACCAAACTTTCAAAGAAGAAATAACACCTATTCTCCTGAAGCTGTTTCAAAAAATTGAAGCAGAAGGAAAACTTCCAGACTCTTTTTATGAAGCCAGCATTATCCTGATTCCCAAACCAGGCAAAGACCCCACCAAAAAGGAGAATTTCAGACCAATATCCCTGATGAATATGGATGCTAGGATTCTCAACTACACGTTTTCTCAATCCATACTCCAAGCAACAGCTTCCATTCCTTAGAATGTGAAAATTCAAGAGGTTACTACCTATGTTCTCCTCTATGATTCTGATGGATTCCTGTCTCACGTTGAGGTCTTTTATCCATTTCGAGTTGACCTTTGTGTATGGGTAAGAGAATGGCCGAGTTTCATTCTTCTACATATAGCACAATGGCCATGGTTGCCAAACTGTGGAAAGAACCAAGATGCTCTTCAACAGACGAATGGATAAGGAAGATGTCATTCATATACACTATGGAGTATTATGCCTCCATCAGAAAGGATGAATAGTCAACTTTTATATCAACATGGATGGGAGTAGAAGAGATTATGCTGAGTGAAATGAGTCAAGCAGAGAGAGTCAATTATCATATGGTTTCACTTATTTGTGCAGCATAAGAAATAACACGGAGGACATGGAGAGATGGAGAAGAGAAGGGAGTTGAGGGAAATTGGAGATGGAGATGAACCATGAGAGACTATGGGCTCTGAAAAAAACCTGAGGGTTCTGAAGGAGCGGGGGGTGGGAAGTTGGGCCACCCTGATGGTGGGTATTGTGGAAAGCACATATTGTATGGAGCACTGGGTGTGGTGCATAAACAATGAACTCTGGTACACTGAAAAGAAAAATTAAAAATTTTCTTTTAATTAAACTTTAAAACTAAAAATTTTTAAAAAAGAATCTGGAAATTCAGAATTATGTGGTTAAGATGACTAAAAGCCACTTGTTGAACTCCTCATAGCAATACTGTGTTGAAACCACTCGTCAAGGAACATCTTGCTTGCAGGAGTATAGTGTGGGGTGAATCTCAAAGAGTGTTGGCCTGGGACTCGGCACAGTATTAAATGAAAGGTGTCTGGGCTGGCCACACCTTGAAGTGCTCTGTGCATGGATGAACTATCTTCTCTTCCATATGAAGGTATGCCAATCACCTGGAAGAGGAAGACAAACTGGATCAGAGGGTGCCATGCGCATACCTGGGAGAAAGGAGTCTTTGTGGAATGCCTCTTCCCCCTCCAACTTGTTCCTTGAAGATAGAAATGGTTTCAAGTGTTCAGGTGGAGGCCTAAGCAAAGGGCCATATACGTAGCCCCAAGGAAGCTCACTGTCAGAAAAGCAGTCTCAATGAACAGCGTTCCTGAAGATAGATGCCCTTTCCAAAGTGTGTGTGAGAGCATCCGGAAAGTGCCATGGATGTAGCTCTGCGAAGCAACCCTGTTGAGAAACCACACTACCACTACCCTCTTTCAGGAACATGGGAGTGTTTTCCAAAATGTGTGTGACAGCAAATGGGAAGCGACATATACTTGACTCTGAGAAACCAGATTGTGTCCTGTGCAGCTGTAAACCCAGAGAGTGTTCCATCTGCTTTATGCTAAGAAGCAACACTGTACAGAAGCCTGGTTCCAAAGAACAACAATCCCGGAAACAGAAGCCTTTTTCCAAGTGTGGGTGTGAAAGCACAAGGAACGTGTCATAGACTTCTCTCTGAGGGAGAAACAAGTCTGTTTTGAAAACAACTTTCAACTCACAGTGCCATAGAGAGACCATCCTTCAGCTCCCATGTTCTTGCCCAAAGATGGATAGAAGGACTTTCAACAGGGTGTATGAAGCATAAGGAAAAGCGAACTAGACTGACTTCAGAGGTCCAAGCGTGTCTAGAAGGCTAATTTGAAAGAATGTCTAGTTTTGCCAAGATAGAAACATTTCAGGTGTATATGTGAAAGCCTAAGGCAGTTGCCAGGAATGTAAACAAGATAGGAGGCAAAGGGAATGTGAGCTAACACCATCTCCCCTGCAGGTGGAAGCAGATACAAAACTGTGAGGGAAAGTACACAGAGAATGCCATTGTACCTACCTAGACTCACAAGTCTGTGTAGAATGCGTCTTTCCACTGAAACCTATTTCATGAAGAGAGAAACAATTTCAAATGCATGTGTGGAGGCCTAAGCAAAGGGTCAGGTACTGAACAGCGCTGTAGAGAATCCGTCTTTCAAATGACATGTTCTTGCCAGAAAAGAGAAGTCCTTAGAACAGTGTGTCTGAAGCATCAGATATAGGGAACCGTTCTTGGGTCGGAGGACCAAGTGAATATAGATGCCCATTTGAATGACTATCTGGTTTCACAGAAATAGAAGGGTTTTCAGGTGTGTGTTTGGAAGCCTAAGGAAAGGGCCATTAATGTACCTTCTAAGGAACAACATGGGAGAGGAACTGAGTTTCAGCTGACCTTGTCTCTCCTGAAGGTGCAAGCTTGGTCAATGGGATGTGTGAAAGTGTACTGAGAGGGCCATGTACTCACCAGGGAGGAAGAAGTCTGTGTGGAATTCTTCCCACTTGAATCTTGTTCCATGAAGATAGAAATGATTGCAAAGTTATGTGTGAAGGCCCTAGCAAAGTGCCATACACTTATCTTTAGATGACCTCACTGTCAGAAAAAACGGCTTCAATGAAGATCTTTTTTCCTGAAGGTGGAAGCCCTTTCCAAGGTGTGTGTGATAGCCTTGGGAAAGTGCCATGTACGTAACTCTGACAATGAACCTGCTCGCGAAACCGTCCTTCTACTTCTACCTTCCAGGATGATGGCAGTGTTTTCCCAACTGTGTGGACAGTTCTTGGTAAGTGACATATACTTAACTGAGATTCCAGTGTGTTTAGAATGAAATCTTCAGGTCACTTCCTGTCTCATGAAGAGTAGGTGTGGAAGCCAGAGTGTGCCATCTTCTTAAGACTAAGGAGCATTACTGTACAGAAACTCTCTTACAAAGAACAGCATCAATCCTGACCTCAGAAGCATTTTCAAACTGTGAAAACAGGAGGAACGTGTCATAAACTTCACCCTGAGGTGGAAACCATCTGCTTGGAAAGCATCTTTTTTTTTTCTGAAGTTTAATTTCTTCAGTGTTCCTGAGATTCATTGTCCGTGCATCACACCTAGTGCTCCCTGTGATACGTGTCCTCCCTAATACACTCCCTCCATAATACCCATCACCCAATCCCCCATCCTCCTCCTCTCCAAATACCTATTTGTTTCTCAGAGTCCACAGTCTCTCACATGTTATCTCCCTCTCCGTTTTGCTCCAACTCCCTTCTGTTCTCGTTCATACCAATGTCCTCCATGTTATTCCTTATGCTCCACATGTACATGCAACCACAGGATAATTGACTCTCCCTGCTTGACTTATTTCACTCAGCCTAATATCTTCCCATCCCATCCATGTTGATGGAAAAGTTGGGTATTCATCCTTTCTGATGAAGGCATATTCCATTGTATATACGGACCGTATCCTCCTTATCCATTCGTCTGTTGAAGGGCATCTCAGCTCTTTTCACAGTTTGGCAATTGTGGCCATTGCTGCCTTGAATGTACAGTTGGCCCTTCTTTTCACTACATCTGTGTCTTTGGCATAACTCCTGAGTAGTGCAATTGTAGGGTCATAGGGTAACTCTCTTTCTTAATTTCTTAAGGAATCTCCACACTGTTTTCCAGAGTGGCTGCCCAATGTGTATTCCCACCAGTAGTGTAAGAGAGTTCCCCTTTCTCCACATCCTCTACAGCACTTGTTGTTTACTGTCTTGTTCATCTGGGCGATTCTAACTGGTGTAAGGTGGTATCTCAATGTGGTTTTGATTTGAATCCCCATGATGGCTAATGATGATGAACATTTTTTCATGAGCCTGTTAGCCATTTGAATGTCTTCTTTGGAGAAGTGTCTGTTCATGTTTTCTTCCCATTTTCTGAATTATCTGCTTGTGTGTGTGTGTTGAGTTTGAGAAGTCCCTTATAGAGCTTGGATATCAGTCCTTTGCCTGTCGTGTCATTTGCGAATATCTTCTCCCATTGCGTGGGTTGCCTCTTTGTTTTGTTGACTGTATCCTTTGCTGTGCAGAAGCTTTTTATCTTGATGAAGTGCCAAAAGTTCATTTTTGCTATTGTTTCCTTGGCCCTTGGAGACGTATTTTGGTTTTTTGTTTTTGTTTTTGTTTTTGTTTTTAAAGATTTATTTTTTATTTGACAGACAGAGATCACAAGTAGGCAGAGAGAGGAGGAGAGGCAGGCTCCCTGCTGAGCAGAGAGCCTGATGCGGGGCTCGATCCCAGGACCTTGAGATCATGACCTGAGCTAAAGGCAGAGGCTTTAACCCACTGAGCCACCCAGGCGTCCCTGGAGACCTATTTTGAAAGAAGTTGCTGTGGCCAATGTCTAAGAGGTTACAGCCTCTGTTCTCCTCTAGGATTCTGATGGATTCCTGTCTCACATTTTGGTCATTCATCGCTTTGGAGTTTAACTTTTGTGTATAGTGTGACAATAAGTCCAATGTCATTCTTTTGCCTGTTAGTTAACATGGTCCTGGAAGTCCTAGCCTTGGCATCTAGTTGAAACTGCACTGTGCTTCCAAACATGTGTCCACTGACCTATTCCCTTCAGGAAGACCAAAGCATCACAATGTGAGATAAGTGATAGCATGTCTAGAACATGTAGGAAAATTCCACAACTTTAATTCCTTGAAACTACACTCTGCTTAAAGTGTCCATGAATTAACATCTTCCTTTTGTTTTTCCTCTTTTTTCTTCAAGATTTTATTTAATTTGTTGACACAGAAAGACACAGCGAGGGAGAGAACATAAGCAGGGGGAGCGAGATTGGAAGAAGTGTGCTCCCCAGCCCAATGCAGGGCTGGATCCCAGGACTCTGGGATCATGACCTGTGCCAAAGGCAGAGGAGACACCCAACAACTGGGGTGCCCCAACATCTTCTTTTCATTTGCATCTTATGTGAGGACACATTAGCAAAAACAAGAAATGTGTTTAACTTCTTGAAACTACTTTGCGCTTAAAGCATTGGTGAAATAACATCTTTCCTTTTCACATATATGTTCATCGTTTCCGTAGTGTAATAGTTATCACATTCGCCTGACACATATATGTTCATCAACTTATGTGTATAGTCCCCAGAAATTGGCCTTGTCCTTCCTTCCTTGAATCTATACGGTCTTTACAGAATCTTAAGGAAACATCAGAGTTTTATAAAGATCAGAAGTGTTTTCACACCCCCAGTTTTAATACAATGAAATGGCATTGTGTGCACATTCCCCATACTAAACGAATTTTTATCCATACTTCAAGCAACAGCTTCTTTTACTTAGAATGGGAGAGTATTATCTTATATGGATAAGACTGCTAAAAGCCATTTCTTGAACTCCTTACAGCAGCACTGTGTTTCAACCACTTGTCAAGGAACATCTTCGTTTAATGAGTATATAGTGTTTGTTTGTTTTTGAATTATGTGTCAAGCATTAGGAAAGGCATGTGCTTATCTACTTAAAACTACACTACTTAAATCACCCACCAAGTAACAGGGTTTTCACTCAGATGTGTGTAGGTGTATACATGGTATGCATGTATACATAGTAGGGAAATTCCTTGAAACTATACTCTTTTTAAAGTGTCCCTGATCTGTACTTTCCCTAGGACACAAGATTTGGGTGTGTTATGTTGCCAAGATGGCAGAGTAGTAGGGGGCTCCAGAATTTGAAGTGTTTTTTTAGATACAACTAGATCAATAGTCACCTCTTTTGAACAACTAGGAAGAGGATTGGAGGAGTAAGGAAAGAATCTGCATAGCTGGAGGGAGGGAAGGAAACACTGCAACTTTGAAGGCAGAGGTGAGGTTCAGAGCCCTGAGTTGGGGATCAGGAAGCCATGTAGCCCAGATGAGGACAACTGCCTCACAGAACAAAGTCAGGGAGAGGGAGCAAGTGGGAAAGAGTGCAGAGGGTTGTGTCCATGCAGTATGCTGAAGCGAGAAGATCCTTTGGATCATTCAGGGGCTGCCCTTCCTGGGGGCTAGATGCTTGGTGAGATTTGAATGAGATTATAAGATACTGATCTGAGAGCTCATGTGATTTAGACTAAGGTCGCAGGAGATTTGGCTAGCAGCCTCACGAGATATGTGTGAGATCTCATGATATCTGGAATGAGATCAGTTGAGATTTGGATGAGATCCCACAATGTTTGGAAGAGTTCACCTGAGATTTGGACAGATATTATAGGGTGGGGATGAGAGCCCCTGAGATTTGGTGAGAAGTCTCACAGGATGTGTGTGAGAGCTCATGAGATTTGTACAGAGGTACAGCGAGCTTTGCATGAGCTCTCTCAAAATTTGGAATATGATTTCATGAGATTTGTCTAGAAATGCCATGAGATGTGTGTGATATCTCATGTTTTTTAAAATTTTTTTATTTTTCTAATTACTTTTTGGTGCACTAGAATTCATGATTTATGCACCACACCCAGTGCTCCATGCATATGTGCCCCCGACAATACCCACCACCAGGCTGGCCCAACTTCCCAACCCCCAGCCCTTCAAAACCCTCAGATTGGGGACGCCTGGGTGGCTCAGTTGGTTGAGCGGCTGCCTTCGGCTCAGGTCATGATCCCGGCGTCCTGGGATCGAGTCCCACATCGGGCTCCTTCCTCAGCGGGGAGCCTGCTTCTCCCTTTGCCTCTGCCTGCCACTCTGTCTGCCTGTGCTCGCTCCCCCCCCCCGCTCTCTCTCTCTGACGAATAAACAAACAAACAAACAAACAAAACCCTCAGATTGTTTTTCAGAGTCCATAGTCTCTCATGGTTCATCTCCATCTCCAATTTCCCTCAACTCCCTTCTCTTCTCCATCTCCCCATGTCCTCCGTGTTATTTCTTATGCTCCACAAATAAGTGAAACCATATGATAATTGACTCTCTCTGCTTGACTCATTTCACTTAGCATAATCTCTTCTATTCCCGTCCATGTTGATACAAAAGTTGGGTATTGATCCTTTCTGATGGAAGCATAAAACTCCGTAGTGCATATGGACCACATCTTCCTTATCCATTCATCCATTGAAGGACATCTTGGTTCTTTCCACAGTTTGGCAACCGTGGCCATTGCTGCTATCAATATTGGGGTACAGATGGCCCTTCTTTTCACTACATCTGAATCTTTGGGGTAAATACCCAGTAGTGCAATTGCAGGGTCATAGGGAAGATCTATTTGTTTTGACTGACGGTCAAGTCTTTGGAGCTGGGTTTGGGACGGTATCCACTGAAAGGACTCTTTCTGTATGGACTGGCTCTCAGAGCATACTTCACATGTGTAAACCGCCTGCTTTTCAGAATGCAGGCATCCAGTCGGTTAAGGGTGGTCAGGAATCTGGCTGCCCATCACCACCTTTGCCACAACTGGCTGAGCAGAAAGCATTAAGAGACCTCACAGCCCATGGTGATTGGGTATGGTTTTGGTTTGGTTTGGTTTTGCTTTGCATTGTGTTCCAGGATGGGGGACATACCAGATACAAATTCACATCCTTCTCTGCATGGGGGAACTCCCTTCTCTTCCTAATGAAGGTTTGTCAATCAGCTGGGAGAGGGAGACAAGCTAGATACATCAGCAGGCTGACATAAGCCACCCAGGAACTAAGCAGGCCTGTGGTGTGTTTGTGTGTGTGTGTGCATGATTGCATGTGTGTGTGTGTGTCAGTCTGTTTGTCTTTCTGTCTGTCTGTGCTCATTATCTGAGTAGTGAATGGCATGGTATGTGTGTGATGTGAGGGAGACAGGTGTTCTGGCTTGGGTGGTGTATGTGTGGTCTATGGAGGTGTGTTGAATATGGGGGAGTAGCTGTGTGGTAGAGCTATGGTGTGTGCATGGAGTTCTTCACCGGTGTGTATGTGGTGTGTTTTGCATGTTATGTGTGTGGTTTGTGAGTGTTGGAGGTATATTTTTCATGGTGTATGTTTGATGTTTGTGTAAAGTGTATGGGTGGGGGTATATGTGGTGTGTCTATATGACATACGTGCAGTGTGTTGGTGGTATATGTGTCATGCAGGGGTGATCTGTGAGCTCTGTGCAAGGTGTTAGTGTGGTGTGGTTTTGGGTGGTCTGTGTGGGCTGAGTGTGGTGTATCGATAGTGTGTGCATGGTGTGTGTGTGTGTGCGTGTGTGTGTGTGTGGTGTCTTTCTTTGTGTTCCGTGTGTGGTATGTTGGTGGGAGATGGGTGGTGTGCATGGTGTATTGTGGCCTGTGCATGGTGTGTGTGTTGTGTATGTTTGACATAGTTTTCTGTGGCTGAAGTATGGTCAGTTCCTGCCATATATGTGGCCTGTGTTGTTAGGTGGCCTGTGGGTACAGGGTACATGGATAGGCAGAGTGCATTACACTGTGTAAAGTACTTCGGTGTATGTTGGTGTTTGTGTGGTTTCTGTGTATGCATTTGGCATATGTTGGGGGGGTGCGTGTCAGGCCAGCATGTTAAATTTTCTCTACTACATCTGTGGTGGTATGAGGCGTGGGTGAGCGCTAGAGTTGTGGCATGTAGACGGTGTATGTGGGGTGTGTAGGTGCTGAATGTGTGGTATGTCTTGGTGCAGCTGTAGTGTGCGTGAGGGGAATAGGTGGCATATTTGTGTATAGGAGTGTCCAGTGTCTTTGTGGTGTTGTGGTGGGTTGGTGTTTTGTATGTGTGTCATGTGTGTTTGAGACATGTGTTCTGTGGAATACGTGTAGTGTGTGCATTGTATTGGGTAGTGTGAGTGCTCTATGTGATGTGGGTAGTTGTGTGTGTGTGTGTTGTACGTGTTCTGTGTCTGTAGTTTGTGAGGTCCATGTGGTCAATGGGACCTCTATGGGTGGGTATGGGGGATGTGTGTGGCGTTCTTTGGTGTGTACTGTTTGTATGGTGTCTGGTGTGTGTTTGCATTCTATGGATGGCGTATGTGGTAGGTGGGCTGAGCCTGTGGTGGAGGTGCTGTGTACGTTTGGTGACCATTTGGTGTGCGTGCCCTATAAGTGTTGTGTGTGGCGTTCATGTGTTTTCATGGTGCATGGGTGAGTGCAGAATGTGTGTGGTGCCGGTCTGTGTATGATTGACAAGTGCTGGAGTTGGATGGGTGTTGTGACTGTTGTAGGCCACGTGTGTGCAGCTTCTGGGGTTTCGTTGTGGTGTGGGTGCTTGGCATTTGTGTGGCGTTTGGGGGTTTCTGTGCATGTGGGGTACGTGTAATTGTGTGTGCATGTGTGATGTCTGTGGGGGTGAGTGCATGTGTGTGCACGGTATTTGTCGTGTGTATTTAGGATTTCTGGTGTGCATGTCTGGAGGTTTTGTGTGTTTGTTTGGTAGTATGTGTGTGTGTGTGTGTGTGTGTGTGTGTGTTACATACATGCTATGTGTCAGGGGTGTGTGTGAGGTATGGGGTGGTAGTGGAGTGGTGAGTATGTCATCTATGAGATATGAGTGTCGTGTCTGTGGAGGGCGTGGGTTTCTGTAGGATATGGGCTCTGTGTGCCTTCTGTGTGCGTGTGCGTATGCAAGCACTGTGATCCATGTAGGGGATGTGTTTCTGTTAAATATACTGGGCGCTTTTGGGTGACTGTGTTGTATAGAAGGTAAATCAAAGGTGAGTCTGTGGTGTATGGGAGCTGTGTATGGTTTTAGGTTGGTGTGTGTACAGTAGGTGTGTGGCTCACGTTGTGCATGTTGCATGGTGTGTGTCTGTGGTAAACTTGGTGTGTGCTCTCTATGTTATAAGGCTGTGCTACATGTGTTCGGTGAGAGGTTTGTGTGTGGCACATGTGTGGTGTATGTTGTGTGTGTGCACAGTGTATGTGTGGCCATTGTGTGGTACTATGTGTTTTTGTGTCTGTGGCATGGGTATGGTGTGTGTGTGGTGTATGCCTATTGTGTGTGTTCGATGTGTCAAGAGTGAGTGCAGTGTCAATGCATGTGTGCTATGTAGGAGTGGTGTGTGTATGGTGTAAATCTCGTATGGGGGAGCCCTATGTGTAGTGTGTAGGTGTTTGGTATATGTGTGCGGTGTGTGTGAGGAATGGGTGCTATGTCTGCATGTCCTTTGTTGTGCGTGGTGGGTCTGTGTAGTTTGTGCCATGGGCATGTGATGGAAGTGTGCCCGGGCCTGCTGTTTCTGTGCTGTCTGTGGGGTACACAATTGTATGTGATATATGCAGCTCTGAGAGTGGCATGTGTGTGGTGATGGTATGGCTAATTGTCAGTGCACTGGCCATAGTCCTTTCAGCAGCAACTATCCAGGACAGGAGGGCCACCGTGCTGGAGAGATACCAGACACCAATTATGATCACTTACACAGAATCAAGGTGAGAAGTCATCAAAATCTTTGGGTGATGGCAGTATGAGTGAGAGCTCCATCTGCATTGGCTGTGAGCAAAGACAGAGGCCAAAATATGGAAGGTTATGGGAATGCCCAGTGAGAGGATCCATATTCTACAGTTCA
This sequence comes from Taxidea taxus jeffersonii, assembly GCA_003697995.1. Classification (NCBI taxonomy): domain Eukaryota; kingdom Metazoa; phylum Chordata; class Mammalia; order Carnivora; family Mustelidae; genus Taxidea; species Taxidea taxus. The sequence continues at coordinate 8,042 of RCUC01001673.1, read as the reverse complement.
CCCAGAAAAGGAAAAGTAAAACAAACAAACAAAAAGAAACTGCGTGGGAAAGAACTAACATTATTTTACTTTACCCCAGGAACGAGGCCACCTCCCCTTAAAACCCTATACTTTGGCCTACACACAAAAATTTTCTGCTGAGCCTCTTCAAACGCCCGAAGGTTCCTGACGTCCCAATTGTTCTGAAACCAACGTTTGAGGGGCCTCTGGCACATGATCTACACAGTCCTAAGATTTCTGCATGAGTCCCCACATGAAGAGCAAGGCTAGTGCTCTGACCCCCGGGCTTGGAGTGATGCCTTGGTGTCATCTAGTTTCTGGTAAAAAGAAAAGGGTAGAGCCCCCTGGTGGGCTCCGGGGCTTAAGCACCTGACTTGTTTGCAGCTGAAGTCAGGATCTCATGGGGTGTGAGATGGGGCCCTAAGGCCAGCTCTGTGCTCAGCAAGAAGTCTCCTTGAAGTTCCTCTCATTCTGCTCCCCCCCCAATCATGTGTACTTTCCTCCTTCTCTCTCACATAAATCAGTAAGTAAACCCTGAGAAAAGAATGAAAGGGCCAACCTGGACACACCAAAGTTTAAAGTTCACGAGGCGAGATGAGAATGGCCTCCTGTATGAATGGTGTTGCACCATGCCCTGGCAAGTGGACCACCTCCAGAAGAGCTAACTTCTCCAAACCTCTGCTGGCATATTAAAACCCCCTGCTCCTCCCAATGTCCATATATTTCTAAGACCAAAACACAAGGGATCCTGTGGCCCAACCAAATTCACAGGCCCAGGGACTCGGATGGTCTCCCAGTTTAAAGGAGAGACTGTTGTTCAGAGACATAGGCTCTGAAGGGCCTCAAGGCTGAATCTAGTATGGGTGGGTGGATAAATCAATGGATGGACATCGATACAGAAGGCCAGAGTTCTTCAAGAGAGATGAGAATGGGATAGTGTTGAAAATGAAGTCACTGGCTCAATTGCCTAGTGAGCCAACCATGTCAGGAATAAGAAATACCTGTGGGCTCAGGCAAAGGCAACTTCCACTGGCTACAACTGGGAGCCCTGTCAGCACAAGACCTCAATTCTTCCTGCCAAAGGAGAGGGAAATCTTCTCACTTTGGCTCTTTTTCCTGTCCTTCCCACCAATGAATACACGGAGGAGTGGCTCTAGGATAGCAGGGACGTATTGGGGGAGGGGGCGAATCTCCCGTGTTTCCAAGTAGAAATCAATGCGGTATTCAATGCGAGGGCTCTCTCTGGGCAGTCCATGCCATGGAGAGTTCTGTGCATCAGTGAACTCTCTTCTCTCCCTAAGGAATGGCTCTCTATCAGCTGGGAGAGGGATACAAGCTGGATACAGACCAGCAGGCTGACACCAGCGATCCAGGAGCCAAGCAGGCCTGTGGTGTGTTTGTGTGTGCATGTTTGCGTGTGTGTATCTTTCTTTCTGTCTGTGCTCATCATCCAACTAGTTGTTTGGTGGCAATTTGGTGTGCATGCCCTATAAGTGTTTTGTGCATAGTTCGTGCATTTTCATGGTGCATGGGTGAGTGCGGAATGCGTGTGGTGCTGGTCTGTGTGCGATTGACAATTGCTGGCGTTGGATGGGTGTTGCGACTGTTGAGGCCATGTGTGTGCAGTTTCTGGGGTTTCTTTGTGGTGTGGGTGTTTGGCATTTGTGTGGCAGTTGTGGGGTTTCTGTGCATGTGGGGTACGTGTAATTGTGTGTGCATGTGTGATGTCTGTGGGGGTGAGTGCATGTGTGTGCACGGTATTTGTCGTGTGTATTTAGGATTTCTGGTGTGCATGTCTGGAGGTTTTGTGTGTTTGTTTGGTAGTGTGTGTGTGTGTGTGTGTGTGTGTGTGTGTGTGTTACATACATGCTGTGTGTCAGAGGTGTGTGTGAGGTACGGGGTGGTAGTGGAGTGGTGAGTATGTCATCTACGAGATATGAGTGTCGTGTCTGTGGTATGTGTGAGTTTCTGTAGGATATTGGCTCTGTGTGCCTTCTGTGTGCATGTGCAAGCACTGTGTTCCATGTAGGCAATGTGTTTGTGTTAAATATATTGGGCACTTTTGGGGTGACTATGTTGTACAGGAGGTAAATCAAAGGTGAGTCTGTGGTGTATGCGAGCTTGTATGGTTTTAGGTTGGGGTGTCTACAGTAGGTGTGTGGCGCATATTGTGCTTGTTGCATGGTGTGTGTTTCTTTCTGGTTAACTTTTGTGTGCTCTCTATGTTATAAGTGTGTGCTACATGTGTTGGGTGAGAGGTTTGTGGCACATGTGTTGTGTATGTTGTGTGTGTGCACAGTGTGTGTGTGGTGATTGGGTGGTACTATGTGTGTTTTTGTCTGTGGCATTGGTATGGTGTGTGTGTGGTGTATGCCTATTGTGTGTGTTCGATGTGTCAATGGTGAGTGCAGTGTCTATGCACGTGTTCTGTGTAGGAGTGGTGTGTGTATGGTGTAAGTCTCGTATGGGGGGACCCAATGTGTAGTGTGTAGGTGTTTTGTATTTGTGTGCGGTGTGTGTGAGGTATGGGTGCTGTGTCTGCATGTCCTCTGTTGGGCGCGGTGGGTCTGTGTAGTTCGTGCCATAGGCATTTGATGGCAGTGTGCCCGGGCCTGCTATTTCTGTGCTGTCTGTGGGGTGCACAATTGTATGTGATATATGCAGCTGTGAGAGTGGCATGTGTGTGGTGATGATATGGCTAAACGTCAGTGCACTGGCCATAGTCCTTTCAGCAGCAACTATCCAGGGACAGCATGGCCACCATGCTGGGGAGATACCAGATGCCAATTATGCTCACTTACACAGAATTAAAGTGAGAAGTCATCAATATCTTTAGGTGATGGCAGTGAGAGTGAGAGCTCCATTCGCATTGGCTGTGAGCAGAGACCGAGGCCGAAATATGGAAGGTTATGGGAATGCCCACTAAGAGGATCCATATTCTACAGTTCACCCAGGAAAGGGGAAAAAAAAACAAGAAACAAAACCTGTGAGGGATAGAACTAACATTGTTTCCCCTTGCCCCAGGAAAGAGGCCGTCTCCCCCTAAAACCATATAGTTTGGCCTACACACAAACATTTTCTGTTGAGCCTCTTCTAACCCCCAAAATTTCCTGATATCCCAATTGCTCTCAAACCAACTTTTGAGGGGCCCCTGGAACAACCTCCCCTCAGTCCTAAAATCTCTCCATGGGTCTCCACTTGAAGAGCAAGACTAGTGCTCTGACCCACCTGCTGGGAGTGATGTCTTGGTTTCATCTAGTTTTAGGTAAAATGAAAATGGTAGAGCCCCCTGGGGGGCTCTGCTGGTTAAGAACCTGACTCTTGTTTGCAGCTGAAGTCAGGATCTCATGGGGTGTGAGATGGGGCCCTAAGTCCAGCTCTGTGCTCAGAAGGGAGTCTCCTTGAAGCTCCTCTCATTCTTCTCCTCCCCCTAGTCATGTGTACTCTCCTCCTTCTCTCTCACATTAATCAGTAAATAAACCCTAAGGAAAGAATGAAAGGGTCAACCTGGATACACAGGAGGTTAAAGTTCATGAGGAGAGATGAGAATGGCCTCATGTGTGAATGCTGCTGCACCATTCCCTGGCATTTGGGCCACCTCCAGAAGAGCTAATGCCTATGAACTTGGGCAGAGATAAATCTCCAATGTTTGCATATGGGACCCCCATGAATAAGAGGTTGACATTCTCCCCTCAGAAAGACAGGGACAGCTTCTGGACTTGGCTCTTTCCCCTACCCATCTCACCAGTGGTGAGAGACAGTAGAGGTTCAACAGTACCATGTGGGTACTTGCCACTGCTGCTCAGCTGTTGAGAATGGGACCTTGGAGAAGTATGCCTCCAAAGGGCAGTTTTTGCACTCGCCAGGCCCGGGGCATACTGCACGTATATGGCTTATTGCTTCTCACAAGGATGGCATCCGAATCAGCCAGGGGAATGAAGCAACCTGGTTAGTGAGCACTATGTTTACACCAGCCGGCCAAGCAAGTGCTCAGGGACACGAATGCCATTGTTCCTTTTCGGATGTCAGACACTGAATGCTCTTCTGTACCAATGGATCAGAGTGGGAACTGGACACCAGTCCCTGGAATGAAGTCTATTCGTGCTACTTTGCTTATTTTCTTTTAAGGGGATGGCTTGTTTTTTAAGTGTTCATTTTATAAGTTCTTTATCTATTTTGGATCTTACCCATTCCTAGAGGGTCATTTGCAAATAACTTCCCCTGTCCTAAAGATTGCATTTTAGGTTTGCAAATTGATTGTTTCCTTCAGTGTGCAGAAGCTTTTCCTTGTGATGAAGCCCATACGCTTTACTTTAAATCCATTTCCCTTACCCCAGGACACGTACTAATTAAGATTTTCTTACGCTGGCAATGGTGCATAAACAGTGAATCTTGGCACACTGAAAAAATACAATGAAAACTTAAAATAAAAAGATTTTCATACTGCCAACAATGTTACTGCCTGTGTAGTCCTCTAGGATTTACGTTTACTGTAGGGGAGTGGAGTGGAGTTTAGTTTCAGGGTAGAATTGAGTGACTCATCAGCTGCATATAACACCCAGCCCTCATTACAACAAAAGCCCTCGTTCATGCCCCTCACACAATGACTCCATCTCCCCAACCACCCCCCTTCCAGCAACCTTCAGGTTGTGTCCTAGAGTTTTCTAGACTTAAGACCTCCTTCATGCCCATCACCCAGATATCTATCCCCCCACCCATCTCCCTTCCCAGCACACTCCCACTTTCTTTCCTAGAGTTCTCCCATTGTTTGCCTCATTGTTTTACAATTATTTTCTTTTTCATTCCCTTCCCCCAAGTTCATCCATTTTGTTTCTTCAATGAAACATGTAGGTGAAATCATATGTATCTGTCTTTTGCTGACAAATTTATTTTGCTTTGCATAATATGGCAAGATGTCATTCTTTTTGATGGCTTAGGAGAATTCAGTCGTGCGTGCACGCACGTGTGTGTGCATGTATGAGTGTTAGAGAGAGAGAGAGAGAGATACTGACAGAGAGAGAGATATACTGACAGAGAGAGAGAGAGAGAGAGAGAGAGAGAACTTCTTTATCCTGGCATTCATCTGTTGATGGACAGCAGGGCTCTTTCCACACTTGGGCTATTGTGGACATTCCTGGCCTAAGCCCTGGGTACATGTGCTTCCTTGAATCAGCCCTTTTGAATCTTTCAGAGAAATACCTCGTAGTACAAGCACTGTGTCGTTGACTTGTTGCATTTTGATGTTTTGGAGGGACGTCTGTAATGTTTTCCAGAGTGGCTGCACCAGTTTGCATTCCCCTCAAGAGTGCAGGAGAGTACTCCTTTCCCCATATCCTTGCCAATAGCTGTTGTTTCCTGAGTTGTTCATTTTAACGATTCCGAGTGGTTTGAGGTGGTATCTCGTTGTGATTTGAATTTGTAGCTCCCTGATGCCAAGTGATGTTGAAAGCCTTTTCTCATGTGTCTCTGAGCCACTTGTCGGCCTTGTTTGGAGAAATGTCTGTGTGTTCTGCCCCTTTCTTGCCTGGAGGTTTTAGTGTCTGGGTGTTGAGTCTGGTAAGGTCGTTACCACTTTTGGATACTAGCCCTTTATCTGGTAAGTCACTTGCAAATACTTTCTCCCATTCCATGTGTTGCCCTTTAGTTTGGTTGACGGATTCCTTTGGTGGGACAGAGCTGTGTGTCCTGATGAAGTCCCAATAGGTCATTGCTGCTTTGGTATCCCTTGCTTTGGCGCTGCATCTAGCAAGAAATTGCTGTGGCCTGGGTCCAAGAAGTGGCTGCCTCTGTTCTCCTCTAGGACTCTGATGGATCCCTGTCTCACATTTTGGTCGTTCATCATTTCTGAGTTTACTTTTAGTGTATAGTGTGACAGAGTCGAGTGGAGCTTCTTTTGCCTATTAGCTAATACGGTCCTGGAAGTCCTCGCCTTGGCGTCTAGTTGAAACTGCACTGTGCTTCTAAACATGTGTCAAGTAACCTATTCCCTTCAGGGAGACATGAGTGTCATATTGTGAGATAAGTGATAGCATGTGTAGAACAAGTAGGAAAAAATCCACACTTTTACCTCCTTGAAACTACACTGTGCTTAAAGTGGCCGTGAGTTAACATCTTCCTTTTTTCCTCTTTTTTTTCTTCAAGATTTTATTTATTTTCTTGACAGAGAGAGACGCAGTGAGAGAGATTACACATGCATGGGGAGCGACATGAGAAGAAGTGAGCCTCCCCCCTAAGCAGAAAGCCCAACAAGAGGCTGGTTCACGGACCCCGAGATCATGACCAGAGCTGAAGGCTGATGAGACGCCCAACAATTGAGGTGCCCCAACATCCTCTTTTCATTTGCCTGTTATGTGAGGACACGTTAGCAAAAACAAGAAATGTGCTTAACTTCTTGAAACTACTCTGTGCTTGAAGGAACAACTTTCTTTTTTCCATGTGTGTTCATGAACTTATGCGCATAGTCCCTGGAACCTGGCCTTCTCCTTCATTCCCTGAAACTGTAACATCTTAAAAAATACTTCAAGACACACCAGAGTTTCATAAAGTTAAGGACTGTTTTCAAACGTGTAGTTTCATCTCAAGGAAATGGCATTGTATGCACATTCTGGAAAATTACACCTTTTTGTATCCATACTCTGAGGAACGTCTTCTTTTCCTTAGAATATGAGGGCCTAGTCTCACGTGGATAGGACTACTAAAAGCCGTTTGTTTGTTCAACTCCTCATAGCAACACTGTGTTGAAACCACTTGTCAAGAAACATCTTCCTTTCTTGAGTATATAGTGTTTGTTTTTGAGTCATGTGTCAACCATTAGGAAAAGGCATGTGCTCATCTCCTTGAAACTTCACTACTTAAGTCACCCATCAAATACTGGGGTTTTCACTCGGTTGTGTGTAAGTGTATGCATTGTATACATGGATACCTAGTAGGGACACTCCTTGAAACTACGTTATTTTTAGTGTCCCTGATCTTACTTTCCCTAGGACACAGGATTTGTGTGTGTTTTACGTTTCTAAGATGGCAGAGTAGTAGGGGGCTCCAGAACTCGCGGTGTTCTTTGGATACATCTAGATCAACATTCCACTCCTTTGAACACCTGGCAAGATGATTGGAGGAGGAAGGAGACAATCTGCATAGCTGGAGGGGGGAAGGAAACAGTCTGCAACTTTGAAGGCAGAGGCGAGGTTCAGAGCCCTGAGTTGGGCAACTAGGAAGCCATGTAGCCCAGATGGGGAGGAAGACCAGTTCACAGAACAAAGCCAGGGAGAGGGAGCAAGTGGGAAAGAGTGCGGAGGGTTGTGAGGACACGGTAAGCTGAAGCAAGGAGCTCCTTTGGATCATTCAGGGGGAGGCTGCTGCCCCTTCTGAGGGGCCTCTGGTGAGATTTGAATGAGATCATAGGGTACTGGACTGAGATCTCATGAGATTTGGACTAAGGTCGCAGGAGATTTGGCTAGCAACCTCACAAGCTCTGAGTGAGATCTCACAACATTTGGTATGAGATCTGTTGAGGTTTGGATGCATTCTCCTGAGATTTTGGTAGACATTGCAAGATGGGCATGAGACATGGTGAGAAAACTCACAAGATGTGCATGAGAGCTCATTGGATTTGGATGGAGATACGGCGAGATTTGCATGAGATCTCTCGAAATTGGAAAGTGATCTGACGAGATTGGGCTAGAAATCTCGGTTGAGATGTGTGTGAGATCTCACAACATTTTGACTGAGGCTCAAGTGTTTGGGGCTGCAGTTTGGAGGGGTATCTGCTGAAAAGGCTCTTTCTGTATGGAGCGGTTCTCAGAGCATGCTTCACATGTGTGAACCACCTGCTTTTCAGAATGCAGGCATCCAGTGGGTTAAGGGTGGTCGGGAATCTGGCTGCCCATCACCACCTTTGCCACAGCTGGCTGAGCAGCAAGCATTCAGAGACCTCACAGCCCATGGTGATTGGGTATGGTTTTGGTTTGGTTTGGTTTGGCTTTGCTTTGCATTGTGTTCCAGGATGAGGGACATACCAGATACAAATTCACTTCCTTCTCTGC